>JAADVF010000535.1:0-20443 GCA_023334555.1 Elongisporangium undulatum
CCGAACACGGTTCGCGTGGTGTAAATGACACTCTGCGTCGTGCCACGCACGTCCGTCGGTTCACGCTGGGCCAGCTCGACCACGATGCCATCAGCACAGACGTCGGAGAACAGGTAACCAAAGGCGCACAGCATCATGGGGATCACGTATTTCCAGCCTTGGTCCGCAGCGCTTCGGTTCAATGTGGCTTCGATGGCGTCGGTGTAGTCGTCAGGCTTGACGTCGCGGTAAGCTGAGACCGTGAAGTACGGCTTTCCGACGGGGGTCAAGGCCATGATGAACAGCATCGCGAGACACGCGATCCAGCCGATGATCATGTACGGCCGGCGGCGGTAGCCCATGATCGGGAAACAGTCCGAGACCATGCCGTAGAAGACCTTGAAGGACCAGGGCAGGTTCACGAGCGTGGCGGCCGTGGTGGTCTGGGAGCCAGAGATGTTGAGGTAGTTCTGCAGGAACGGGTAGATCACATTCGGTAGCAGACCCATGATGAGTCCCACGGCGGCGTACTGCGCCACGAGGCCAATGTAGTCCTTGGAGAAGAGCTTGGGCGCGCCGCCTTCACGCAGCGCTCCTCCCTCGAGCACGTCGTCGTAGACGTAGCGCATCTTCTGGTACTTCATCGTCGGCGGGGTCTCGGACATGCGCGGGATGCTGTCATTGGGGTTGTACAGATCCATGGACGCTCACTACAACAGACCTCCTCCTGCCAAGCACTCGAAAAGCCCGAATGCCCCGCCAAGACGCTTCTGGAGGGCCTACCGCCGCATGTCCCATCCTTCCAGCACCAGCCAGCGCAGAGGTACTGAAAGTCGCTTCACAACACGCGAGCAACGCGGTCCATCATCAATCCGGAGCGTCCGATCGCGCGTGGATCCTGTAGGATGCGCAGCGCACTCCAAACCACTTGGGTTTAGCATGGGCTCCGAGGGTGGGAGCAGCCCGAATACTGCGCTTGCCTTGGGCTGGCCGTTCGTGAGATTACCACCACCGGCGTTCTTCTTTCTTGGGATTCTTTCTTTCTGGCTGATCCGAGCCTGTCGTGTAGCACTGTGGCACACCATCTCTCTCTAGGGGAGAATGCCGATGGAGATGGAGGAGACTCTGGAAGCCGCGTAGCGAGGCGAGGGGATGCGCTACAGTGGCGACGGTGCGAGCCTGAGCTGAGCGCATCCGATTGTTCGCTCGCCCTCGAACGAAAGCATTCACATCACAGTGGGAGCTGTGAGTTCAGAACAGAGTGGGACCTTGAGGTGACTCATCCCAGCGCCAGAGTTTAGACATCAAACGAAACGTGATTATTCTCTTACACTTTAGCAGCCATCGCCGCCCGCGATGGTCAAGCAGGACGTGGACGTGAACATGCCGAGGATGTTGGTCGTCACGGCCCAGATGAGCGCGAACACGAGGTAGCTGACCGTGAACATGCCCATGAAGCGGCTGGAGCCGCCTAGTTGCTTGAGCATCTGGGTCTCCTCCTTCTGCCGCGGCAGCAGCACGAGCCACACCAGCGAAAGCAGATTGACCGTGTACATGATGAGTACCGTCCCCGTGATGCTGCTGCGCACGCCCTTGGTGTCGTTCTGGATCCGCTCGGTGCTCAGATCGTACATCGAGGCCACGTTCCGCGTGAGCGCCGTGGCAAACGGAGTGGCCAGGTTGCTCACGGTCGAGAGCAGGCCGTACATGGCGCCCTCGTGGCCCTCGGTCGAGAGCTCGATGATGATAAAGGTCGAGACGATGAACGCCACGCCCACGGGCAACTGCTCCAGAATCGGCATGAGCATCCAGAACCACTGGCCGCGCTGCACGTCCCAGATCGTGACCAGCGTGCAGCAGGCGTCCAGTACGACAAACAGCCCCATGGTGACCACCGGGATGAGCCGCCAATTCCAATGCAGCCCGAACCGGCCGGTGAACCAGATCGCGAACGCGAACACGGCGTTCTGCGAGAACGCGCTGACCTTCTCGTTGAACGTGGTGAGTCCGACCCAGTAGGTCTGCATCGGGCTCTTGGACGTGTACGTGAAGCTGGCGAAGATGCCCGAGAAGAACGTGTAGGCGATGACCTGGTACACGGCCTTGGTCTGCACGATCTCCCACAGCGTGTTCATGTACTCGCGCAGGTCCACGCGCGCGCACTGTTCCTCGCGGATGAAGTACCACGTGATCGGGAGGATCGCGACCAGCACAGTGCCGAAGACGCCCATGAGCGCCGGGAACGACATGGAGAAGGAGAAATCCCCGCCGTACTCTTCGCCGTTCAAGGCGCAGGCCACCACGATGAGCGAGAGCATGCTGAACAGCGTGCGCGTGGAGTAGATGATGGACTGCGTCGTACCGCGGACGTCGGCCGGCTCTCGCTGCGCGAGCTCGACCACGATGCCGTCTGCACAGACGTCCGAGAGCAGGTAGCCGAAGGCGCACATCATCATGGGAATGACGTACTTCCAGCCCTGCTCCGCAGCGTCCCGGTTCAGCGTGGCCTCGATCTCGGCCGTGTAGTCTTCAGGCTTGATGTCGCGGTAGGCCGACACAGTGAAGTAGGGCTTGCCCATGGGCGTGAACGTCATGAGGCAGAGCATGGAGAGCGAGATGACCCAGCCGATGATCATGTACGGACGCCGGCGGTAGCCGCAGATCGGGAAGCAGTCCGAGAGGATGCCGTAGAAGATCTTGAAGGACCAGGGCAGGTTGATCAGCGTGGTGGCCGTCGTGGTCTGGGAGCCAGGGATGTTGAGGTAGTTCTGCAAGAACGGGTAGACCACGTTGGGCAGCAGGCCGTTGAGCAGGCCGACCGCTGCGTACTGCGCCACCAGGCCGATGTGGTCTCGCGAGAAGAGCTTGGGCGCGCCGCCTTGACGCAGAGCGCCGTCTTCCAGCACGTCATCGAACACGTAGCGGACCTTGTGGTATTTGGCCGGCGTGGGCGACTCCGTGAGCATCAGGATGGATCCATCGGGCGTCACGACGTCCATGATACTGTTCTTGAGACTCATGCGTCTGAGTAGCAGGAGGAGCTGGTATTATCCTGTCAGGACGAACAGCAGAACAAGACTGTCCTGAGGAAGGAAGAGGCCAGAATGACGGGGAGAGAGAGAGAACCCAGCGGCCACCATCTGGGCCAAGCCGAGAGCTACCGAAACGCAGCCGACATGGACCTAAATACAAACTCCTAAGACCATCGGGACCCAATATGCGCAGGTATTATTAGGCTTCTGTTTGCTCTGAGCTGAAGGCTGTTGGAATATGCTTGTGCGTGAGTTTGCGGTATTAGGTGACCTGACCAGCGAAACAGCGCCACATGACAGAGAGAGAGAGCAGAGGAAGGACGCAGCGCAGCTTCAGTATTGTTTGGCAGCATAGAGCGCAGGATACGCGATCAGAAGTCCAGTGGATGCTCTCAACCAGGTGGCTCAGATCAGCTGCCGGTTCCAGAGATCAGCCCCCACAACTGTAGGCTCGGATTGCGTCCTTGCTCACTGCCTTTGGCCACTGAATCCAATCTGCGAGTCATCCTGTGTGCTGCTGAGATCATTTGTGTAATTTGATCGGCCAAATCAGCCACTTGAAGGGACAGGATAGTGTATCCAATCATGCGTATAGAGAGGCTCCCGTAGGCTGCGGTGCTTTAGAAGACGAGGCGCTCGTTCGCCACAAGAGCCTGACGTGTCTCTGGTCTACCATCAACTGAACCGATCTACGCACTGTCCTACTGCACCAATCGGACACGTTGGACATGAGTCGGATCAACCTCCGTTGTCCTCTTGGGATCTGGAATGCTGCCGCCCTCACGCCGTAACCAAGCTCTCGGATCGATAGGCTCGGAACTATGACTAGGATTTTATTATATGACAAGGTGGTTTAACTGCAGCCGTCTCCGCCGGCGATGGTCAGACAGGACGTGGACGGGAAGATCTCCATGATGTTGGTCATGACGGCCCAGACCAGTGCGAAGACCAGGTAGGCTACCGTGAACATGCCCATAAACCGGCTCGAGCCGCCGAGCTGCTTCAGCGCCTGGGTCTCCTCCTTCTGCCGCGGCAGCATGACCAGCCACACGAGCGACAGCAGGTTCACGACGTACATGATCACGACCGTGATCGTAATGTCTTTGCGCACGCCGTACGAGTCGTTCTGGATGCGCTCCGTGCTCAGATTGAACGCTGACGCCACATTACGCGTGATCGCCGTGGCAAACGGCGCCGAGAGGTTGCTTACCGTGGACAGCAGGCCGTACATGGCGCCCTCGTGGCCCTCGGTCGAGAGCTCGATGATGATGTACGTCGAGACGATGAACGCCACACCCAGCGGAAGCTGCTCGATGATGGGCAGCGTCATCCAGAACCACTGCGTGCGCTCAATGTCCCAGATCGTGAACAGAGTGCAGCACGCATCGATGGCCACATAGATGATCATGGTCACGACCGGGATGGTACGCCAGCTCCACTGGAGTCCGTACTTGCCGGACAGCCACATGGCGATGGCCAGCACGGCGTTCTGCGAGAACGTACTGATCTTGTCGTTGAGCGTCGTGACGCCGGCCCAGTAGGTCTGGATCGGGCTCTTGGACGTGTACGTGAAGTTCATGAAGATACCGGAGAAGAACGTGTAGGCGATGACCTGGTACACGGCTCTTGTCTGCACGATCTCCCAGAACGTGTACAGGTACTCCTTGATGTCCATGCTGGGCGACTGCTCCTCCTTGATGAAGAACCACGTGAGCGGCACCATGGGGCACATGGCGATGGCGAAGATCAGCATGAGCTCGGGGAACGACAGCGAGAAGTCAAAGTCGCCACCGTATTCCTCGCCGTTGAACGCGAAGGCCACCACGATCAGCGAGATCATGCCGAACACGGTTCGCGTGATGTAAATCACGGTCTGCGTGGTGCCACGCACATCGGCCGGCTCACGCTGGGCCAGCTCGACCACGATGCCGTCGGCACAGACATCGGAGAACACATAGCCGAAGGCCGTGAGCATCATGGGGATGATATACCGCCAGCCTTCGTCCGCGGCGCTTCGGTTCAGCGTGGCTTCGATCTCGGGCGTGTAGTCTTCAGGTTTGACATCGCGGTAAGCTGAGACGGTAAAGTACGGGTCCCCCACGGGGGTGAACGCCATGGCGAACAGAGCGCCCAGACACGCAATCCAGCCGATGACCATGTACGGACGACGGCGGTAGCCCATGATTGGGTAGCAGTCCGAGACCATGCCGTAGAAGACCTTGAACGACCACGGCAGGTTGACGAGCGTGGCGGCCGTGGTGGTCTGGGAGCCGGAGATGTTGAGGTAGTTCTGCAGGAACGGGTAGATCACATTCGGCAGCAGGCCCATGAGCAGGCCCACAGCGGCGTACTGGGCAACGAGGCCGATGTAGTCCCTGGAGAAGAGCTTGGGCGCGCCGCCTTCACGCAGCGCACCGCCCTCGAGCACGTCGTCGAACACGTAGCGCACCTTGTGATACTTGTGCGGCGTCAGGTTGTCGTTGATTGTCACGATGCTGCCGTTGGGCGTGAGCACATCGGTGGCGGTGCCCATGATAATGCTGCTGTCGTCACTGAAGAAACTCAGTCTGGAGTGGTTGGGCACCAGAAAGCGCAATCGATTGTTGAGCGCTCCGGAAGGCGAACGACTCGCCGCGGTAGGACGCTCGGACTGGCTGGATCCTGAGCACGAATCACGGCTGGCTCGCTCCCTGATCATCCACGCATCCGCGTGCACTTGCTTTGGTGGGTTCGATGGCTCTTCTTTCTCGCCCATAGAACCAAACGCTGCGAAAGAAACGATCCATCAGATCGCGCTTTCTCCTTCGATTGGCTGCGCGAGCGTCTGATCGGCCTCGTTACTGAGTCCACTGTGGACGTACGATCGACGTGGCCGCTTCGAGCTCTGCAGTTTACCATCCAACATCCTTTACCGAACATTTGACGAGGTCCAGAACCCGCCATGGAGACAGGCATTTTACACAGCTCAAGGTACCAGCAGCACTCGGCAGCTCTGGCCTGCGACTGCCGTGTAAATGCCTTCGATTGCTCTGTACATGGTACGCTGGAGAAAGATTGCGCCACGTGACTGGAGCCAGCAGGTGATGTGCAATCACCGCGAAGCGATCAAGCGATCACCCTTGTGCCCATCTGTGTTGGTTGTATTCCAGCGTATTGCTAACAGCATGAAGTGATGCTCCCCAAAACGCTGCTGAGATCAAGCACTCACACGAAGGGAGAGAGTTCCTGTAACGCAAAGTCGGCTCTGTACAGACAGTAAAAGCGGCTGTAGATGCAGAGACGATGGTGGGGCATGTCCCTGTTTGGGGACTGCAGAGTGGGACCGAGTTCGTGAACAGCACACAGCTCCATTGTCACGTCGCGCTGCTGCGTGTCTTCGCGCCCAAAAGAGATGTGTGTGAAATGGTTTCTCGCAAATCTGAGATGAAGGCGGCGATTGAGACATGTCCCTGGACAATGACTGCCACCTTCAACGTTCGCCCAAGCCTTGGAACGCTTGCTGAACGGCTCACAACGCGACGCGCCTTGGACCTAATCAAGTCCTGATGACTGCTTGGCTCCCAGTCTCGCTTTTGGCAGCTTGCAGTGAGAAGAAGATTACAAGAGACGAGAGGCGAATCAGCTTTGCTGGTTTAATGTATTGACAGGCGTAGACAGGGGACACGAAGCGACCACGGACGGCAGTCAGTCGCTCATTTGCAGCCGGAGCCGCCAGCGATGGTCAAGCACGCCGTGGACGGGAAGATGCTCATGATGTTGGTCATGACGGCCCAGATCAAGGCGAACCATAAATACACGACGGTGAACATGCCCATGAACTTGCTGGAGCCGCCCAGGCGCTTGAGCATCTGGGTCTCCTCCTTCTGCCGCGGCAACAACACAAGCCACGCCAGCGAGCCGATGTGGACGACGTACATGATCAGCACCGTGATAGTGATGTCGCGACGCACACCCTTAGTGTCGTTCTGGATCCGCTCCGTGGTAAGATCGAAGGCCGAGTCCACGTTGCGCGTGAGCGCCGTGGCGAAAGGCGTGGCCAGGTTGCGCACCGTCGAGAGCAGACCGTACATGGCGCCCTCGTGGCCCTCGGTCGAAAGCTCAATGATGATGAACGTGGACACGATGAAGGCCACACCCGTCGGGATCTGCTCCAGCACGGGGAACATAAGCCAGAACCACTCGGCGCGCTTGACGTCCCAGACCGTGAGCAGCACACCGATGGAGTCCATGACGACAAAGCCCACGGAGGTGACAATGGGCACCGTTCGCCAGCTCCACTGCAGACCGTACGTGCCCGTGACCCAAATGGACAGACCGAGCACGCAGTACTTGCAGAAGCCTGCGATCTTGTCGTGCATGGTCGTGACCTTGACCAGGTAGGTCTGGATCGGACTGGACGACGTGTACGTGAAGCTGGCGAAGATACCGGAGAAGAACATGTATGCGATGACCTGGTACACGGCTCGGGTCTGCACGATCTCCCACAGCGTGTTGAGGTAGTCGCTCAGGTTCACGCGCGGCGCCTGCTCCTCCTTGATGAAGAACCAAGAGATCGGCACGAGCGGGCACAATACGATAGCGAACACGAGCATCAGCGCCGGGAAGGACAGCGAGAACTCGTAGGTGCCGCCGTACTCCGTGCCGTTGAACAGGAAGGCCACGGCCACGAGCGCGGCCATACTGAAGAAGGTACGTGTGACGTAGATCACGGTTTGGGTCGTGCCACGCACGTTGGCCGGCTCTCGCTGTGCGAGCTCGACCAGAAGCCCGTCGGCACAGACATCGGCCATGAGCTCGCCAAAGGCGGCGAGCATCATGGGGATGATGTACTTCCAGCCCTGGGTGGCGGCGTGGCGGTTGAGCGTGGCTTCGATCTCGTCCGTGTAGTCCTCGGGCTTGATCGAGCGGTAGGCCGGGACGGAGAAGTATGGCTTGTCCACGGGGGAGAAGGCCATGGCGAACATGGCACCGACGCAGATGGACCAGCCGAGTACCATGTACGGACGTCGTCGGTAGCCGAAGATCGGGAAGCAGTCCGAAAGAATGCCGTAGAAGATCTTGAAGGACCACGGCAGATTCACGAGCGTCAGAGCGGTCGTGGTCTGCGCACCCGAGATGTTGAGGTAATTCTGCAGGAACGGGTAGATGACGTTGGGCAGCAGACCCAGCACCAGGCCGACACCGGCGTACTGCGCCACGAGACCGATGTAGTCCTTAGAGAAGAGCTTGGGCGCGCCACCTTCACGCAGAGCTCCGCCCTCGAAGAAGTCGTCGTAGGCGTATCGGACCTGGTGGTACTTTGGGTTGGGCGACTCCATGGTCAGAATGGAGTCTTCGGGCGTGATGATGCCCGTGTATGGGGTCTTGGTCGCTGGCTTGCTTTCCTCCATGACTCACTGAACGGACTCCTGAATGCGTGACCCAGCGAGGCGAATGCGAAAGTGAGTTCGTCGATTGCTAGGCCACCGACCGACCCACTGGTGTATATCCGGTCTGGCGGAATGACTCGTTAGTCCTGGGCAACAGATGCCCACGATAACGCGAAGCTGACCCAGCGCTTGCTTGCATTGGCTTGTTTTTGGGGCTGTCCTGCACCCAGGCATAACGGCACCTGGCACACGTCGCAGGATGGGGAATTAATTAATCGACACTAAATCAGTACACTCAGAATTTGGATACTGACAACTGGGATTACCACGCACTGATATACATTTATATACGGATGTATGTACTGATTTACCATAAATACTTACCATTAGGAGTTCTTTGAGATGGGGGAATCACGCATGTGGCGACGTCTGGCGTGCTGGCATGAGGGCATACGGTCAACAAGCCAAGCTCTAAATATGATCAATCACGCCGTAGCCAAGGGGGACCTAAGCGGCCATTAGCTGCTTGCGCCAGGCTTATACGTCGAGCAGGTATCTGGACTCTTTTACAGTACCACCGGTTGGTTGTTCTCACGCAGGAATGAAATGAAATGGCTGCTGCCTCAAGCAATCACAGGCAAGATATCAGTGTGTATTGTCGTAGGCTTACCTCTCTCTTGGGTGGAGAACTGAACCCGCGTTGCGTTTCGCTCAGCCAAAGAGCGTCCAATCGTGCACAGCCACAGATCGCAGCACCTGCTTGAACAGCTCGGCACCGATCTCGGCCGCGTTGTTGAACTGGAATGGCGCGCTGCTGCTGCTGCTGGCGGCGCTGATCTGCAGCGGAACTGAGACGGAGACGACCATGTCAGTGGTGACCCCCGGCAGGCTAGAGCACAGACACAACAGTTAACATCACGGATCATTCGATCGATCGCAGGCATAGAAGCCCGCAGCGGGCACATGCAGCCGATTGATGAGTCCGCTGCGGCCCTGATGCGCAAATCCTCGTGGCATCGGCTCCATCACAGATGCCTCAAAATAGTATACACACACTCACCGGACGTTCGCCAGGTACACGCGCACCACGTTCTTGGCGCTGTCACTTTCCTTGAACTTGGCCACACGCTGGTCGCCCACGATGACACTGGTCACGGCCGCTTGGGCCGGTGCGCCACTGAGTACCGGCGATTCCTCGGCCGTCGCGAGTGCGGTGTGAAGCACGGTGACGTCATTGGGCGAGCAGCCGTTAGACTGCGCGATCTCATTGAAAAAGAACCGCGCGCTTTCGGAGTTGGGCACGGATTGCTCGTACTGCAGCAGCTCGATGATCACGCACTGGTCCGTGTGCGCATTCGCGAAGACCTCCTGGTTGTCGGGCACCTGGCGGAACGCGCTAGAGACATACAGAAATGGTTAGCACATCAATGGATCCACAAGGAGACCACCTATCGTTTGCACTGCTGCTCACTGCTCACCTGACGTCCGTGAAGCTGTCTGGGATCGCGCAAGACAGCGCGCCTCCGAACAACTCTCGTGCGCTCATTGCAATAGCAAAATGAATAAGTAATTATTCGATTGAGGGAATTGGGTGCAAATAATTTGTACCCAATCAAACGCGCTGGCCAATCAAACCTTGGGGGACGCGTTTTTTACGATCCCGCAGGGTTAGTTACGGCAAAGTTGACTTTTTTGTTTATGGGATTGATGATGGCTGCATTTACATAAGATACCCTTCGCTCTGCGCGAGTGCGATGGCCGAGCGCTTGGCGTCGCTAAAGAGCTCGTTGATCTCTTCGACGTCGTCCACGGAAACGTCCGTGCGGCCCTGGGTCTCAGCCAGGATACGCGAGGGCGTCAGCAGCTGCACGCTGTAGCGGAGCGAGGTGGCGGCACCGATCTCTCCCAGGCGAACGGTCGCTTCGTCTTCGAGCTTGATGCTCTCCGACTCGGCGCGGATGCGGAGGATCTGCACCATTTCTTCGACAGAGTAGGGCATGGTGCGCACGATCAGCATGCGGTCCAGCAGATCAAGCGGCACGCCGTGCGGCGACGAAATGTCCGTGCCACGGATCGTGCACACGCCGCGGTTGGTAGCGAAGATCACGATCGGAGCCAGAGTGGACTCCAACGCGCGGTTCAGGTACGTGAAGCATTCAATGTCCAGCATGTGCACCTAGAAAAGAAGCGAGGACGGTTTAATCACTTGCACCAGAACGGGCATGAACAGGTTTGAGATGACACATACCTCATCGACGAAGAGCACACCAGGCACGAGTTCAGCGACGCCCTGGTCGATGTAGCGGTTCACGACCTTGTTGATCTCGGTACGCAGCTTCTCTGTGATCTCCGTCTTCTTGGGCTTCATCATCTGGCCCATCATGGACATGATATCCTGGCCGCCCTGCGGACGCGCGTTCGCGATATCCAGATCGTGCAGCGTGACGTCCTGGATCAGCTCCTTCTTCTTGTGCACGTCGCCCTTGGGGATCGGCACGTACTCCTCGGCTTCCAAGTCATACTCGGTCGCGTAGCTGAAGCATTCAATTGACAGATGGTGAATACACATGCACCCAGGCATCGAAAGACAACTAGACGTACGCGTCCGATCGCCCCACACGCTTGACGGAGCCGTTGTTGGCCTCAATGAAGATGACATCGCCCACCGACACCTTTTCCTTCTGCAGCGACTCGTAGATGCTCGGGTCCAGACGCAGCTGCTTGGAGCCCTTGGTCGTCTTGAGTCCGACGATCACGTGCGAAATGGTCTTGCCGTAGCCGCCTAGCGGGTTCTCGGTCTCTTCCGGGGTCATCTCAGTCACCTGCATGCAATGCCACACTGTTCAATACACAGCCACACTACTACTGTGTGCAGTGTGAGAGCACAGCACGCACCTCGCCTTCGTACACCTCCTTGTTCTCCTTGATGCGCAGACCGATGGCGCGACGGAAGTTCTCCATCAGGATCTCGGTCTTCTTGACCTCCGACGAGTACACTTCCGAGCCGACCATGGGGCAGAACGGAACCTTTGGACCCAGCTCCTGCGAGATACCGAGCGCCAGCGCAGTCTTGCCCGTGCCAGGTGCTCCCGCAAGCAGCAGCGCGCGACCTGCCATCTTCTTGGACTTGATCAGCTCCACGACGATACCAGCAGCCTGCACAAGCGATGTCCAGTGGCGTCAGAGCACCATCACACTGTCGGCATCACCAGCTACACTGCTCATGCTCACCTCTCGCGCCTTTTCCTGACCGACCAGGCCCGATCCGATGGGCAGGGCCGAGCCATCGGCCTCGAGCCCGAGGCCCTTGATGTGCGTGTGCGACGCAATGCGCTGCGTCTTGGTGGTGGACTGCACTTCTTCGATCTGTCATACCACACGTAGACGCACAGAGCAACCACAGTCAGCCCACAACAGTCCACAGAGACCACGGCTGTGAGCGGACGGACGCACCTTCATGCTCGTTCGCTGGCGTCCGTTTGCTGGTTTTGCCCAAAGGATACGCTGCCATGGGTCTCCGTAAGAAAAGAGGCTTTTTACAGCCCTGAGGTAATTACGGCTATGAAAAACCCAGTTGCGATTGGGTGATTGGGTGATACTGTATCCATTCGCGCGAAGAGCCACGGAAGGGCAACATGGACGCAGAGATCGTGCAGGAGAGCGCCATCTTCGCGGCGCTGGCGCCGTCTGGGGCCGCGTCTGCGCTGCGATCCAGAGTGACCAGTGGCCAGGAGACAACGGCTCTGCCGATGGTGCATCAGGGCAGGCGAATGTTCTCGCCCAAGACCCCGCGCGCACTCATGACGTCCTTCCCGATCACCGCCCAGGAGTGCGCCATCGTGTGGAAGTACTTGAGCGACTGGGTGCAGGCACAGGTTCGCAGCACATGAAATCAATGGATCGTAGGGTCTAGTGTATGAAGTGCCGACTGAGTGGGGCGACTGTGTGTGTGGATAGATTGCCATGGAAGCGCCCGCTGCGATCCCGGGCTTCGGCACCATCGCCTTGAAAACACGCGCCATGCAGATTCGAATGCCAGTGTTCGGTACGCTATACTATGGGCATGGCAATTGCTGGTTTCTACCGCTGTGATGCGTACGGTGGTCATGCTGACTTTTTGCGGTGTCGGCTAGAGCCTGATCGGGCCTTTCTGGACAAGTTTGGTCTGCAGATGGCCGACTCGGGATCTCTCTCCACGGCATCGCAACGAGCGAACACCCAAACGCCACCGTTCCAGGCCAAAGCAGACAAGTCATCTCCAAGTCCTGCTCCAAATGTGTTTGCGTTCAGCTACTTGGAGATGGCATCTTGCTGCGGATCCAGTGTCGATGCCATCAAGGCGCAAGAGTGGCTGCAGGCGGTCATCCAGAAACTGGGCCAAGCGATGAACCAATCCAAACGAGTGGGTCTGTCATTGATAGTTAGCTGTACTCTGTTTGTCTAATGGGTACTTGTGTGTGATGCCAGGTAGAGCTCAATATTGGAGTCGGCATCATCTCCTCTGACCGCCGTGTCGTGGACCACCACATGCTTTCCAGATACTCGGTAGCAGCCAGCAGCTCATTTATCAATGCTGAAGCGGAAGATGCTGACAGCAAATATTTGCTTTTGCATTCCAGAAAGCAGCGCCTCCACCATTTCAGTACGAAATCCGAACAGGAGAGAGTGTTGTGAAGCGGAAGCTACTAGCGCTTTCTCAGCAGGCATCATCGCCCAAATCGAGGTCCGTGCACTATTGCTTTACGGAGGTCTTGATTCCCTGATTAATTGCAGCATTGCGTTACCAGAGCATCCTTCCTCACCAGTAAAGGCTTTTCGCAGGTGATCCAGCTTCATCCGGCCTTTGAACACGTCGATAATGCACCCAGCTTTGAATTTGAGCTATCGCAAAGCCCCCGACCTCCTGCCAATCAATATCATGGCGATTCAAAGTATCGACGCGCACCTCTGCTCATAAATAATTCAACCGTAAACGCATCTCCACGGTCACAACAACTTCAAGCGCGCCTTAGAGGATCTACACCGACAGCCAGCGATCCTGCTATTGTTAAAAAGCAGCGCCTTCCACGTCCAGAAAATGAAAATGCCAGCCTTGCTACCACCGCAAATTTAAGTGATGATTTCCCCGAGGTATTTGACTCACTTGGTCAAACCTTGTGCGTTGAACCAAGCACGAGCACATCGCTGCTTCTTCCGACCAACCGAATTGGCTCAAACTTTACCGTTTCAGCCAAGCGACTGATGATCGAGAAAAGCTCAAACTCTTCCTTGGCGCATGGAATCGCGCTTATTGATGAAGAACTTGCGTCATATGAGCGAAGTATATCTGGAAAGTCTGGATTTTATCCTGCTGGAGTGCATAAGCGAAAACTCGAGGCCATGAGTCATTCACAAGAACAGGTTCGAGCAGAAATGGAAAGCTCTAGTCTGAATGAAGTGCATGCACAAAATGCTATGACCCCCGATTCAAGATCTGAGGAGCGCTACTTTTCCTATTTGAGTGACGAATTTGGGCTAATAGACCGAAGGTGGTTATCTCCGTTGTCGCCAAAACTCACAGACCGTATTATTGCGTCCGCTGTGAAGTATTTGAGTGAGCCGCCAAGCGGATCTATCAAACAAATTCTTGATGAGGCTCAACAAGAATTTACAACCAACTACTATGTCAGCCTCAAGAAAGCAGTATTGGACTACTTGCTTCTGCGAGAAGATTCTCGGCTACGGTTGGGGATTCCTCGCGGAGTTCCAGCCCACGTGAAACTTCCTGAACGTTGGCGATGGGGGGACGGCAACGGAATTAATGGATGCTTTGCAGATTTAAAGGCGTTAGTCGCTCGAAGTGTTCGTCCAAAAGCCCTCATTCACTCTGTTACAACGACCGATGAGCACAATCGCCTCGTGAACAATAAGCGAAATCGTCAAAGGCGTGTTAGCAGCAAACTCAATACACTCCTCATGTGTTCCGATCCTCATGTTCGGGCACTTCAACATCTGTGGGTGGAATTGGAAGCATCGATTCTGCTTGTGACGCTCCCAAACGTCGAAGAACTAAGCCAGTCGATGGTCCCGCTTGATATTTTTGCATTTGAGCGGAAACAGCTGGACCACGCCGCTACCGTGAAAACGCTACTCATGGACATCTGGTATTATAAGAACAAGGAAGTGTTTGAAGACGCAACGAAAGGCCAGTCACGAGTATCCGTATTCAACGACACACGCTTGAGACATTTGTTCGATGTGGTTGGCGCGCTCATGTCTCTTCAAGTGCGATCGTTAATTTTGCGGTCGATTCAAGCATATGTGAATTTCTTTGAGTTGTTCGCCGGCGATGCAACGGGCTCAGCATCCGAGGACTTGAAACTAACTGACATGCAGCAACGCTCTTCTTATTCAGGGTTATTAACCAGTATGATATTGCGAGGAGGAGAAGCTCAGGTATGGTAATTATATCTATATATGAAGCCTGAAACAATACTTGACTGATTTGTGCATGCAGTTTGCCAACTCACTCATAGATATTCCAAGCCATTTACTCAGCGTGCTTCAGAATTTTCCACAATTATTTCACAATACCAATCGCATCGAGACGCAGTTCGAGGAACCGTTTGTCTTTGCTCGGCCAAGCGCTCCGTTTCTTTGGAATTTCACAGCTAATGAAGACGCGCTAGTCTTGGCTACAATAAGAATCCGCGAGATCATTGAGCGCAATATTGCCCAATTACAACAATTGCAGCTTCAGTATGACCGTTTTGCACACGTTTACCGTAGCATCAGCTCCTCGGATCGCAATAAAGTCGAAGATATGTGCGATTTACCTCTTTGTCGTAATGAATTGGCAAACGTCCGTGCTACAGCTACGAAAATGATATCGGAAACTTCATCGATGGTGTTCTTGCGGCTGTTTTGCGTCGACTGCTGTCTGATCAACAGGATGCTGTTGGATGGTTTGGCCCAATGGAGTATTCGTATGCTATTCGCGTTTCAAGAGCGCACCTCTCGATTAAATGCTGAACTGAGGAATCAATACAAGGACGTAGCCGCTCGCTTGGCGACGAAGCCGGCAGATTTGTATGAGCTTGTGGACGCCGAAGTCTTTGTTCATTCCCTTAAAACCACAAAATTGAACGAGCTCCAAGAAAAGGCTAATGATATCAAACAAAGGATTCGTTTCCTACTCTTTGAGCGCCCAAGCATTCATGTCGACGGACCAGACGATATTTTCGCTGTGGATATCTTATCTGAAACAGTATCGAGAGTCAAAACCCCACTGACTATCACGTCTGACTTGCTGGCATCAACAGCGAAAACTATAAAGTGGCGTGGCCATATCGACAAGCTTTTACAGAATGCGGAGGCATCGCTCGTCAACGAAAGAGCTCGGATCGAAATGATTTTTACTCAGAAACGCACGCGGTTCTTGGCTGAAGTCGAGGAATTTGACAGCGAAGTGAAAACCTTTTCCAAGAAGGGTGATCTTCGGCATGCTGCGACATACGTGGTGCAGTTAGCCAAGATGAAGGATGCTCTTATCGCATTTCGCAAGTCAATGGAATCAATTGTCGAAGAAGAAGCTAAACTGCAGTGGAAGCCTACTGACTTCAGTAAACTTGATGATATCGCTGAAGAAATGGATCCGTACGAGCAACTCTGGAAAACGGTGCGTGAGTTTCGCGAAATGAACTCCCGCTGGCTTCGCTCCAATATTTATGAATTACAGGCTACAGAGGGCATGCGTACAATTCACCAAATGCTTTCAATTATATCAAACGTATCAAAGCTATTGCAGCTGAACTCTGCAGCTGCCGCTATCACGGCTGATCTCGTCAAGAAGCAAATGACCGATTTTCGAGAGAATATTCGCCTCGTTGCTGCGATTCTGAATCCTTCGATGAAGGAACGCCACTTGAAAGAAGTGTCCACGCTCGTGGCCTTGACATTGGATCTACAAGAGCCAGTCACTCTCCTCAAACTTCTGGAAAATGGAGCATTCGATCACTTGCTACGAATTATCGAAATTAGCTCCAACGCGACTCAGGAAAAACATGTGGAACAAATATTGCAAAATATTGATGCGGAATGGAAAGAGGTTCAATTCACTTTCAAGTCGCCTTTCTATACTGCACTGCAACCAGAAACCAAACAAAAGGCAACGACAAGTGCTTCGCCTTTGCTGTTACCATCATCTCGTATGGAAGAATATTCTATGACACTACGACTGGCCAAAGTATCTGTGGAAAATATCAAAATGCTTATTGATGATCACCAGCAGCGTCTTCAAACACTGCTTTGCATGCAACACGCGATTCCGTTCACGCACGAAATCACAAGTTGGCAGCTATTCATGAACAATGTGCTGTTCGTTGCGGATCAAGCAACTTTGAATCAGCGACTTTGGAAATCATTAGGACCGTATTTTTCGGCCAATATCGTCGACCAGAGCTCCAAAGAAGCGAAGTCGTTTGAGAAAGCCGATCAGTTGCACCGAAGTATTATCAACACGATTCGGAATATGCCTGTGTGCGCCGAGTTGATTCTACGCACTCAACGGCATACTGTAGACACAGCTAAAGCTGAAGCCTCTGATCTGCTGATTGACCTGAAGACATGCCACGCGTTGCTTGAGGATGTTAAAGAATGCCTGCGAGTTGGACTGGAAAGCAAGCGTGCTGCGTTTCCAAGGTTTTTCGTGCTCTCCGACCGAGAACTCGTATCCGTGCTCGCCTCACATTTCCCATCAAACAATCTTCCTGCTAATTCGCGAGTATTCTGGTCTTCTATTGCACGATGTTTTCCTGGAGTTCATCACGTGAATCTGAATGCAGCAAAGGAAATTACAGCCTTAGTGAGCCATGCAGGAGAACAGATGTCTATTGGTGCTCCGATTGACACTGCCAGCACGAGCATGCTGACATGGTTGAGCAAGCTCGAGTCAACAATGATTACCATGCTTCAAGCATGCATCCGAGCAGCTGTGAATGATCTCGCACGCAAAGAGTTTCGAAAGTGGTGTCTTTTGTGGCCGGAACAGGTCATGATTGCATCGATTATACACACATGGACCATGAAATCTGAACTCGCATTTGGCAAACCGTCGTCAACAGAGATAAAGCTAGCGTGGAATGCGCTGGTTGAAGACCTTCGTGAACAAATCATTGCGCTGTCAAAGGAAATCAAGGCAGCTGCGTATCCCTATTTGAAGATATCACTTGGAAATATTATAATGCTGTTGAACTATTTACACGAAATCTCTGCTCAGGTGCGCGATGAAGTTACGAGAAGCTCAGTCGAAAACGAGCTTCAGCAGCACTGGCAGAGTCTTACGTGGTTGGCTCAGCCTCGACTGTACTACGATGACAATACTTTGAATGTGAAAGTGATGACTTCGTATACATTGCCCTATGGATTCGAGTACTTGGGCAATATATCCACGGGAATTCTTCTTACTCCGCTCACACTTCGGTGCTTCCAATCAGTGGCTCTTACCGCGAGTTCATTAGGCAAAGGCGCATGCTTGGAAGGAAACGCGAGTATCGGTAAAGCTACGATCTATCAGACGTTGAGTCGCCTTTGCGCACGCTTTTTGGTGTCGTACCATTGCGGAAATGCCCCATCGATTGACACACTCACTTCATTTCTGAAAGGCACTGTATCAAGCGCAGCGTGGCTATGTATGTCCAACTTTCATCTGTTGGATGCAGTCACAGTCTCGACGATCACACAGCTCTGTGCGCAATTAATGGATCATCTTTTAGCCAAGCAGACGCAATGCCTTTTTTTGGGGTCCAGGCTGAAACTGAAGAAAGGAGCCTATTTCGCGATCACTCTGCCGCTGGAAGTTCCAAGATCAAATAAAGCGCTGCTCGTTCCGGAGGCACGCTTTTTCTTTGTCAAAATAGCTGTCCAATTTCCTGATTTTGAGAAACTTAGCGAGTTTTATTTGGAGCAAGGGAAGTTCTCGGACTCAACAGCTCAGGCCAAACTCATTTACGTGGTACTCAGCGCATTTCAGCGCGGATTCAAACTGATTCGCCGTGGGGTCGAGCATGAATTATCGTATGTTCAGCAGAGTCTATTGAGCTGCCAGTCAATCAAGAAAATTGTGACGCGTGCGACTGAATTAAAGATGCTCGATCAAAGCGACCAGAGCAGCACGTGCTATGAAATGAACACAGACGATACATTTGCAGATCAAAGAGAAACTCGCCGAACCAGCAAAACGGAACATTTAAATGTCTGCATTGCTCTTCTAGAGTACCTCAGTGAAAGAGTATCAACGTCCAGTCTTGATTTGGTGGAGTTTCTACTACGAGATTTCGCTGCAAACCGTCTCGTCAGGCAGCTACATTTGTCCAATAGCTTCGTTTTCCGGTCAGTGACAGACGGTGTGTCTGCACCTCAAATCAGCCAATCCGTGCGCTCTGATTTAAATTCTTCAATTGAGGATTCTGTTGAAGGAATCATACGAGCTACTGATCCTTCATGGACAATCTTCGGCGTTGGATTCAGCCAAAAAACGATCCAGTTGCTTCATGCGATTCAGTCAAGCCGCTTAGCAATTATTTCCGGAGAGTCTCTTTGTGGCAAGACAGCTCTATACAAAGGATTGGCACGTGCATTGACGCAGATTCACGAGTCTGAAGCTGGCAAGATTTATCCGTTAGGAGCGGATAGGCCAGACTTTGAGCTTGCTTCGCCTATTCGATGTGTCGTGATTCCTCCTCGCGCCCTCACTCTGGATATGTTATGGGGGCTTTCAGTCGACCACCATGCGGATACGTTATTAGCTAAACTGATTCGAGAGGCCAAAAACCTCTATGAAGCTGATCATCAGACCCAAACCTGGATAATTCTGGATGGGAATTTGGATCTTCAATGGGCTGAACAGCTTCTTTACACCGTCGATGAGACCCAGGACAACACGCCTGCTCATGACAGAGGCCTGCTGCTAAAGTCAGGAAAGCGACTCATGCTTCCTTCATATGTTCGGTGGATCGTCGAATCAACATCCCTGGCCAACATCTCGCCGTCTTTCTTGACGCGCACTGGCATTGTAAATGTGGGCCAAAGTAAGGGTGAAGTCGGATGGCGTGGACTATATCAGACCTGGAAACGACAGCATGAGGCAGAATTCGAGCCACTACTGGATGATATATCTCGCATTTCGGATATGCTTGTGGACGAAACACTCGAGCCATGTTTGGATTTTGTTCATGGCAATTTCCACACTGGTTTTCACCAAACACGCCATCACAGAGTCTGCACGTTTCTTTCGTTATACCACAGCTCATTGAAACGATCCTGGGCAAAACTGGTCTCCATGGCCGGCCTCAAGCAGCGTCGAACAGCTCTGCATTGTTTCTTCCTTCAAGCGTTAGTGTGGGGGATTGGCGGCACGTCCGATGCACTGGAGCGACAGAAATTTCATATTTTCCTGCGTCATTTGGTGATCAATGGCCCGCGAAGCAGTGATTCCTCTCTCAAGCGTGTGATCATCTTGTTCTTTCCCAGCAGTGGTGTGGAAAACTCCACCTCAACAAACCTGATCGAGAAGGCTTCCATGTCAGTTGCTGGTGGCGCAGCTGCAAACGCTGGTCGTCTCTTGATGTCGCAGTCGTCTGGAGCGGTGGGGAAAGAAACCATCTACAGCTTCGCATTCTCGATCGAATTCGGTCTGAAATGGATGCCTTGGGGCGAATACTATGAACATTGGCTTCAAAGCCACGCGAGCGCGAGCTCAAGTAATGTTAAAAGCGGAGGCCAGGAACACGACGGACCCGAAGAAAACGTTCTTAGTCATTTTATCACTCCAACTCCGAATATGGCGGCAGCGTTATGCTTAGCAACACAGTTATTGTCAGCTGATTACGCCGTCGTCCTGTCTGGACCGCACGATAGCGGGCGATCGACGACCGGAAAGTTGATCCTTCAGCTACATAACTTCATGTCAGCAGCGTCAGGAGTCGAGTCATCTTCCTTGCTACCATCGACAGGCGATGGGCAGCCTCATCGCGCTGCCGATTCTGCGGAATCTCGTCGACTGTATATGGGCCAACATACTAGTAC
>JAADVF010000536.1:0-20387 GCA_023334555.1 Elongisporangium undulatum
AAAGACAAACGCTCGCGATGGCCAGGACACTCAGTCGACCTTACCTCCGATTCCGAGTGATCGTGTTCAGCCATCTCCAGTATTGCGCAGGGGAATTCCTAATGAGGGAATGGGCCAGTTTTCTGCCTACCAGCGCAATCAGAGGCAGCTTTCTTGTCGGGTGAGGGTTGCCTCTAATTGCGTCAGTTCCACCGTCATTCAATAGGATCCATATGACTGGAATTGGCGGTTCCAGTTCCTATCAATTGCTACTTCTAGAAAACCTCGCATACATTTGATTCCAATCAAGAGATGTACGACTCCAGAGTCTGGAGCCCAGACTCGCATCCTGTTGCTGCTGACAAAGAGCGATCAATACGTGCTGTTGGAATGCACCTCAGCCGCATGCTTCGACCCAAACGCATGCGCAGAGCAAATGGTAATCGATTCATGTGCATGTGTAGCTATATTGCAGGGTCTTGATTCACACGAAGTAGCGCTGGGTGGTTGAATCCCGTGTCGTGGCTTGCAAGAACGAGGATTGGCCAGAGAACGGTTGATCCGAACGTCGAACGCTGTTTCTAAAGCCCAAGGTTGGACGCACAGGGAATGCCGACGGTCTCGGGTGTCTGCTTGAACGCTTGTAACAACGGTACACGTCTCGGATTCTGCATGCAGCGCGGTCCAGCGTGTTGGCGCCGATCAAAACGAAAAGCTTGTCGTCGCTCAGAATCTCGAGATCGCGATCCGGAGTCGTGATAACAATGGGCAGATTCACCCGCTGGCCGTTGCCCAAGACTTGAACTGAGTTGCGATAGACTCCAAGGCATATCCCAGCGTAAGCGGATGAAGCGAACGTATAGAAAACGTCGCCATAGGTGGAGCACAGCTGAGGAAAGAGAGAAGACCCAGAAACCAATTAGCAAAACATAATAGCAAGGATGTCGCATCGAATCGTACCCGCAGAGCTTTCGGTACTGCAAACGTGTGAATCACACCGGTGCAGCGTGGACCTCCTACGAGCTGTCGGATAATCTTGTGAATCGACGGGTTGTAGAAGGTCTATATTGTAAGCATTGTGAGTTGAGTTGCTGAGATTCGACACAGGTGTGGAGTCATTAGTTAATGCGATGCACGTACCTGAATCACCATGTTTTCACAGAACTCAGGATGCAAAAGACGGCCGGACATGAACAGCGGGAGACCAAAGATCGCCTTTTCAGATTTCTGCTGAGGGGCGTCATTCATCAGAATGTAATCCCAAAAGGTCAGATGGCCGTTGTGGCGCGACACCGAGGCTGAAACTGAGCCGCCTTGCATTGCTGACTGAACTGAGCTGAGGTCTAGACTCGAAAACTGGAAGGAAAGACCCATGAACTTGGAGTTGGCTTCATCAGAAAGCTCAGTGATTGTGAAAATCTTGGTAAAATCCATTTTCAATTCGACCAGCATCGTGGAGAAAATGGCCTCAGCATCGACTATGCTTGTTTCCAAATCCGCATCCATAGCGCTAGTCGACATGATCGTTGATTGCGTGCGCTTGCCGAGTACGATGACAGCAGCAGCAGCTTTCGCACCCGCGCGCTGTAAATCAGAATATACGAGAGGACTTCCTTGGACATAGTACTATGAATATGACAGAGAGATGTAAGTGACCGCTGAGGATACCAAGTGAATACACTGAAGGAGATACATACCACGTCAGCAAAAGCCGCGAGAACCTGAAAAAATGCTGGTGATGGTTCAGCTGTGTCCAGAATCGTGATCGGAGGTTGGAATGCGTTGTACGCACTCCGAAGCGGCAGAATCAACCACTGAATACTAGCTAAAGACTCTTCGCCCAAAAAGCTGCACACCACAATGTGGTGAGGGTTCAGTAGCACCTCCAGTGGTGGAGGCACCAACGTATCGGAATCATCTGGAGATGACACACTTGTAGCACGGTTCCCGCGTTGGTCGTACGCATTAATGGAATTGTCGTACGGATTGCCTCCAACTATTCGGCGATTTGAGGCTTTCGTGAGTGCAAGGCGTTGCAATGACGAATCCTAACAGAGCAAGTAGTATATCAGCAATCTCCATATTGGCAGCATCATATTCGAGCGACTCAACTTACCAGTAACACAGATTGAAGACCCCTGGACGTTTGCTGTATGGCCAAAACAACGGATAAGTAATCATTTAATCAGTATATTGGTCGCACGCAAGCAAGCATTGGCAGATGTCCTTACCGCACTAAACCGACTATGATTGGAAGAGGACGATGATGCTAGCTTCAGCTTCGACGCAAAGTTCGGCGTTCCCGCTGCAGCATAGCTTCCTTGAGGGGTTTGCAGTTCAGCACCACAGATTTCATCGTTTTCAGATCCTTCTGGGTTGGTATCAATGAAAGTCCCCGTCATTGGATTCATCCAGTGTTCAAGTACTGTCGGAGGAGGAAACGCTTCGTCTCCCTTGAGTTCCTCTGGGCAGAGACCACACTCAAAGACATGAGCAAGGTCGTCTGCCAGAACGTAACATTGCATCCATTCCGCCATGATCAGACTGTCTCCAGGATTGAGGAGCACACGAGATTCCGCGTTGTTTTGTGCCCCGTTGGCATCATCGCCAGCAAAAAGCACCTCCACAGCGATTAGCACAATCTTTCCACAGGTTTCGTTGAAGATCTTCAATGATGTTTGCGCAAACGTCATGCCATCGTATTTCTGTTGTGCATAGTTGACAAAGTCATGTCAATTGATGCGATTGATATCCAGCAATTCGCAGCCAAGGGAACGCACCTTGGAGAGATGGATAAGATACATCTCTTTTGCAGCTCCTTCGTAGTACTCCTTCAGCCAAGACTTCAATTCGACGCCATCATTTCCGATCGAATTTCCCTCTGCCAGTGAGGAGAATCGAAGGTTTGACCGCTCCAATTTGTCCTTAATCTTCAGGGCCAGAAAGCGACTTTTAGTTGATTCCGAATCGACCTTCGAGTCGATAGAGAGACTCGACGCCAGGTTGGCCAACATGGTTGATGTTCCGTGAGAAACTGAGCTCCGGGCCAGAGCTCCCATCTTGATAATGTTCTCACATACGATATCGTCTCTGTGGACACCAGCAGCAAGCATGTGGCGCGCACTTTCACCGCGAAGAACCATCACTAAGAAGCGGATATTGGGGCTGAACAGATTCACACAAAATGGCAAAATGAGTCTCTGCCAAGCCAAACGGCAAATACCGCACTTACCCGCAGTATCGTTTGGCGGACAACACGCGCATGATATTCATCGCATCCTCATTTGAGGGGTCATTGGACAGCTTATCTGGGAACACGAACACGCCTTCGCAGTCTCGAGCCAGAGCTCGATCCAGATCTTCCGTTCGTGTTCCGTCACCAGCAACATACGTGACACGCGCAGCAAATATGGGATCGGCCTTAAGCTTGGCGATCAACCCATTTGTGAACTTGGACTTGTTGTTACCCAGCACCACAGCGTGCAGGCGGTCAGTGTCCGAATCAGACGCATGATCTTCATGGAAAAGCTCCCGAAGAATGGCCGACAACTGCGAAAATGACGGATTGCCCATGATGACGACATGCTTGGCCTCAGGCTTTGGCTTGTACGGAGGGTTTCCGATCTGTCTCAGCTTGTAAACGTTGATCAGGTTTTCAATCTCGATGGAGAACAAGATGACGCCCATGACGATGAACATGATGACCAGCAGTCGACTGAGCACGGTCTTGGGGGCGTTGTCACCGTAGCCAACAGTGCCGAGCGTCTACAAGACAGACAACCATCGTGAGCGATTAACAGTATGGTGATCATCTATAGATGGTACGTGGTCACGTACCACGACAGTGAAGTAGATGGAGAACATGACGGACCAGGTCTCGGTGGAGCAGTCGGAGCTCTTGGTGGACGTCACGCTGCCGTCGGAGCTGCACGAGTACAGATGCGCGAAACCATTGTTTGAGAAGAGCGGCATCTCGCCCAGTGTCTCCAGGAAAAACATGATGGAGGCGCCCACGGCGATCATGAGGAAGATCTTGATGCCGAGACGCACCATCATCCATCCCTTGGTGGACTTGGGCACGTGGCGCTCCATCTCCAGGTAGCTGCGCAGCATGAACACGGGGCGCATGATGGAGAAGTCCAGCCACGTGCGCGTGCTCATGCCGTCGACGATCTTGGTGGGGCCGTAGCCGACCTCATAGTGCGACGCCAGCATGCAGATCTCCAGCAGCGTGAGCGGCGAGACGCAGTACAGCACCTTGTAGCGCGAGGCAAGGAACCGCACGACGTCATCCACGAATGCGATCGCGTACAGCGCTGTGACCATGTGGTAGCGAGAGGTCGAGACCTCGTACGAGGAGCAGCGCGAGGCCGTGATGCCCATGATCAATAACGACACGACCATTTGAAGAGGCCGGTTCTGCCCATCAAACCGCCAGCCAAATGAGCGTTAAGAGCAACGAAAAGGCAGCAGCAGCACCAGACAGCGAAGGCACGTACGATGATGGCGGCTGCGCGAGACGTGCGCGCCCAGCGGCGGTAGCTGAGCGAGAAGCCGATCTCTCCGGCGCGCAGCGACCGCCGCTGGCGCCGCGAGAGCGTCATCCAGACCAGCGACAGCGCCAGCAGCCCGGCCAGGAGGTAGAGCGCGTAGACGACCTGGTCCTGTGTGTGCGACCAGCTGGCCACGCAGCGAGGCACACCGGCATCCGCGTCCGCCGACGTGTCGAACTCGTTCACGCAGATCATGCCCATGACTGCAGATGAGCCACTGGGTCAAAACGGCAAGGACGGAGCCTGGGACCTTCACTCTGCTCTACGACGCATGCCATTCGCATCAGCTGAGGTGCCATAACAGGGGTATGTGGGTCCTAATGGTTTTGTATGGTTGCTGTTTTAAAGGTACATGTTTTGTCACCTAGGCAGAAGGTACAGTTCAGGCACCACCATTTTGGTAACCCTGTTTACCTGAGTTTAAGAACACTATAACAAACGTACTCAGGACAATGTTGTTATTACCAGTTTTATGGATTTCTTATTGGAGTAAAGAGTCCTTAAAAAGAGGATATGATATTTGTGGCCCAACTGATATTTTGAGCCGTCACGTGATCGAGCTCCATGGGGAATTTTAGAGCAACGGCCAGAGAGCACGCACTCGCCATAGGGCACAGAAATATCCAAGTCTGTTTGGATAGAACTGGCGACAAAACTGGCCATGCGGCTGACTGAACAGGCAGCACACAGCAACAAAGTATGCCTCCAGCTGGCATTGTCTTTAGCCGTGAGACTAAGGGAAGCGTATTCATGAAGTGATTTAATTCTAAGTGATGGAAGACATTCGAATGCACACGTAGAGTTGTTTGTGTATGTAGCATTGAGACAGGTCAAGACCGAACATTAACTGAGTAAGGCCTTGGTTTAGAGTTGCCATGATCGTAATCATCTGCTATTCCGTAGTACGACTGACGCAAGCCCAAGGCTAAGGTGGCGAGCAACAATATTATTCCACGGGACCTCCCTCAAAAAGGAGAGGCAATAGGATTCGCAATAACACACAATACGCATTCAACAGCAAGGTTAGGCACAAGCGCTACTGGATGCGCACACGTGGCCGACACGGCTGCATCTGATACGTTGACGGATGTACACAACTGATGCACTCGCCGAGCAAATTCGAGACTGACGGACAAGATGTCAAAACCACCAGCGCGTTTGTGTGAATGGCTCTGAAGCGTTTGCGTATTTTAAGGTGGTGCACATGGTTTTTATACGTATTTAAAGTGTACCACGTAACTCTAGGTGGTGTGCGTAGAACGGCCGCCCTGGGCAGCTCATGCAGCATGAGCGACGCAGAGGCAGCTGACGCAGGCGTCTCGGATGGGGAGCGCAGTACCAAGCGTGTGCGGTTCGCCGCCAGTGTATCGGCCAATGAGATCACGCAGCTTGCAGTCGGTGCGTTGGTCTGCACAGCATTGTGGATTGCGTAGTATTGGTGTTGACAGCGCGTGTCTCTTGATGCGGATGCAGTCGACTCGACCAGTGTCCAGGCGCCGCGCTGGTTCCGTCCCAGCTTCACGTACCACGCATTCGGCACAGACGAGTGCGTAGAGGGCTACGAGGACCTCAGCATCAACGTGAGCTTTAACGCCTACGACTTCAGCGCTCTGCTGGAGACCAAACACTCGAGCAAGGAGCCCACGTGAGTCCACACACCTGTCTCTGCGTTCGCCCGCTCAATCTCCTGCCCACACTACTGGCGACTGATCATAGAGCCGACGACCTGGTGGCCAAGCTGACGCCGTCGCTTCCGTCCGGCTTCACGCGGGACAGACAGCTCTTTGTCAAGCAACTGGCTGCTGCAGAGACGGCGTTTGTGCCTCTGGGCGAGAAGATCGAGACCTACAGCAAGACTGTGGACGGCAAGGAGCGCCACTTCGAGATCTACGAGAGCCTATTAGAGGCCAATGAGCCAGCGCAGACGCTGCTGGCCAAGTTGCAGACGCTGTCGCTCTGGTTCATCGAAGGTAGGAAGACACTCTACTCTGGCTCTTGGTCTCTTCCCAGTAAGAGCTCCCACTGACCTCCAGGTGATGACTCCATGTAGGCGCTGATGCGGTGGATGTACAGGATCCTCGCTGGATGCTCTACATGATCTACGAGCGAGGCCAAGAGCCCTCGGCGTTCACGCCAGTGGGTTACATCACGGTCTTCAAGTTCTGCAACCCGCTCGGGCGCAAGCGGTCGCTCACTGAGCCGCAGACGGAGCAGAACGAGACGCGTCGGATCTGCCAAGTGTTGGTGTTCCCCACGTTCCAGCGCCAGGGCCACTGCGAGCAACTGGTGCACTGCATCTCGGCCCGTGCACTGGCAAGCGACAACGTCTACGAGATCACGGTGGAAGACCCTGTTCCGGCGTTCGCCAAGGTAAGTACAGAGGCTTCGAGCGTGTTGAGGGCTCCGATTGACATGGCTGCGGGCAGCTTCGTGATCTTGTAGACGTCCAGCGCTGCATCAAGCACGGCTTCTTCTCCAAGGCTCCGAGTGACTCCATGGCCAATGACAAGCCAGCAGCAGGCACCAGTCGACTGGCAGCCACCGATATCCTAGCGGTGCAGGAGGTACGACCGCTCACCTTGTCCAATGGCCCACGAATAGACCTCTCACTGCATGCTCTTTGGACTCGGCAGACGCTGAAACTGACGCAGAAGCAGGTCCAGACGTGCTACGAAGTGCTCAAGTGGCGCTTTATCAACAGAGAGGACGAGGATGAGAGCAAGCAGTTCCGTCTGGAGGTCAAGCGCCGCCTGTTCAAGCTCTACGCGGCCGAATTGGAGCAGATGCTCAGCAGCGACCGACGCAAGGCCTTCCTGGAGACCGAGTTCCAGGCGCTGCAGAGCCACTACACGCAGTTGCTGCGCAGAGTCCAGCTCTGGGTCGAGTAGATGAGCCAAAGCCCTCGAAAATTTGGGTGCGAGTGGGTTTCAGCCAATCATAAATCTCCAAATCAGAAAATAAGCCAATCAACGGGCTATATTCCGAAAATGACGAAATGCGACACTTTATTTCAGCCAATCCGTGCGCGTGGAGAGCTGGCACCGCACGCGAACATCCACTAAGCCGATCGCTGGGGCAGGTGTGCATGCTTGGGTGCTCGCTCCCCTGAGCGCTGCTGCCTCTCTGTGTCCGTGTGTGGACCTCACTCATCACTGCGTCTGCTTAGGCCTGAAGGCGCACGGAGCAGCATGAGCGGCACGCTGGAGTTCAATCTGCACTACGAGCTGCTGGAGCAGATCGGCATGGGCGCCTTCGGCCAAGTCTTCAAGGCCGTGGACACGCGCACGAACGAGGTCTGCGCGGTCAAGGTCGTGGACCTGGAGACGGCCGGAGACGAGCTGGACGACGTGCAGCAGGTGCGGACGCTGTCAAATGCGATCGGTCGCTCGGTCTGCTGGAGAGTCTCACGACTGGCTGGCTGTTGTGTGGGATAATAGGAGATCAAGGTGTTGTCGCAGTGTGCGTGCGAGCAGCTCACCAAGTACATCGGCTCCTTCATTGTGGGCACCAAGCTCTGGTATGTGCACCTGTGTCATTGCAGACCTGAAGCGCAGTCTGTTGCTCATTCCATTGGTGTCTCTCTCGTCGATAGGATCGTCATGGAGTATCTCGCCGGTGGCTCTGTGCTGGACGCCATGAACGCTTCGTACGTCTGCTGCAGTCCCTCTCTCTGTCTTGAAATAATGGCTCTCCAAAGCTAATCAGAGCTCTGTTAGGCCTCTAAACGAAGCCTACATCGCCATCATTCTGCGTGAGCTGCTCAAGGTCCGCTGGTGTTTGATTCTTCCGTCATGGACACCGCAGCTTTGCTCACTCGGTGTGTCCTCTGTCTGTCTCATCAGGGCATGGCCTACTTGCACTCGGAGAAGAAGATCCATCGCGACATCAAGGCTGCCAACATCCTGCTGAGTGGGGACGGCCGCGTGAAGCTGGCCGATTTCGGGGTCACTGGCCAGCTCACGGAGACCATGACCAAGCGCAACACAGTGGTGGGCACGCCCTTCTGGATGGCGCCGGAGGTAATCCAGCAGTCCGAGTACGACTCCCAGGCGGACATTTGGTCGCTCGGCATCACGGCCATCGAGATGGCCGAAGGAGCGCCGCCACACGCCAAGTACGTGGTTCTGCTCGCCCACCAAATGACGACGTCTTGGATCTAATTGGCTTGTGTGGTGATGCAGCATCCACCCGATGAAAGTGCTGTTCATGATCCCCAAGAACGAGCCTCCGACGCTCAAGGGCGCTCACTTTTCCAGCAAGTTCATTGACTTTGTCGCGCGGTGCTTGAAGAAGCAGCCGCAAGACCGACCGACCGCAGTGGAGCTGCTGAAGCACCCATTCATCACGTCTGCCAAGCACGTGTCGCATCTGATGGAGCTCGTGGAGGTACAAATCCGCACTGGATCATAGCTTCGTGCTCTGTGAAGTCACTAACGCGATTCCGTTAACGTTCCAGCGAAATCAAATGAGCTCTTCGTCAGGCAGTCCCTCGCGCTTGCCGCCCAACAGCAATGGCAAGAGCGAGCAGACCGGCTTCCAGCGTGGCCAAGAAACGCAAGCGACGAGCTTCACCGGCCAGGAAGAAGACCGTAATGGATATGCGTTCGGCAATGAAGCAGCTACAACAATCAGCAGTCAGCCCAAGCACTCGAAGCGAGACAGCGGCTGGGATTTCAACACGGTCCGCCTGTCCTCGTCGAATCTCCAGACCGCTGAGCAGTCAGTTGCATCATCAGTCGCTCATTCTATTGACTCTGGTCATAAGAAAGACACTGCTGTGTCTATCAGTAGCAACGATGCAGCTACCATCAACCAACGCCAGCACTTTAAGCGAGACAGCGGTTGGGACTTCGACACCGTTCGACTGTCGACGTCGGCACTTTCGATCAACGAGTCCTCGACGTCCACGAACGCAAGTCTACCGCCAGTCCCTAAAGCCATTCAAACGCAGGACGTGCCGTCTTCTCCGCAGCAGAAGCCGCCGGTCGCACCTGTTTCCAATCTCCAAAGAGATGACTCCCAAGAGGAGAGCGAAGTGGACGATGACGAAGATGCGTTCATGAACATCGTCAAGCCTGCGATCTTCGATGTGCTGGAGGAGATCGTGAACCCTCCTTCTGGCAGATCGAACGACAGCTCCGATGTGGAGGCGCAGGAGGAGCTGCTGTTCGACTTCTTGCATTCCTTCGAGACGCTGACACAAGAACGCGGCTTGCTTCGGAAAGTTCTCAATAGTTTAATAGTTTACGGCTCCCCATCTATGGCCTCGACTCAATCGCGCGAGTCGTCATGATAATCCACGACACGAACTATATATGAACATACCACCGCATCTTCCTGTACCCCGATACTGTTTAATCACCTCCACCCACGAGATGAGGACGAGGCCGGCATTCGGGGCTTGGCAGAGCTTTTACTGTCGTCTCCCCCAACCTCCGAGTTCTTTTGTCGCTTTGCACTCGCGATTCCACTGCTGCTGACGCTGGCGGTGCTGGCAGCGCTCTCCGTGCTGCTTCGAAGTGAAGACCGCGACCGCGCGCTCAACGGCGGCGCAGGTTTCCGCAGGGACGCGGAGCCGGGTCGACTGGGCGTCTTCGGAGTATCCTCGTTTTGGTTATCACTTGCAGCACGCGCAGCGTGGCGGGTCGGCTTCTCTGAAGCCGGAGACGTCAGCCGTGGGATCGTCAATGAGCTGGTGGTCCGCTGCCGGGCGTCGTTCAACATCTGTCTCAGCTTCTTGATTTCTTCTTCGCGATCCTTCAGAAGCTTCTCGACCGATTCTTGGTGGGAAGTGGACACACGCGTCTTGGCATTCATTTGACGAAGAGTACGCTGCGCAGCTTCGCGAAGTTCGGCCTCTTTCTGTTTGGCGGCACGCTCGCTCTTCAGCTGCTCACTCAGTTCTTCATTCATCTGTTTCAGCGCATCGTTCTGAGTTTTTAAAGTCGTACTCTGAGACTCGGTCGATTTAATACGGCTCTGTAGGGCCTGGGCTTGGCTCTCGGACTGGTTCTTGTGCTCTCGTTTCTACAGCACAAGCAGAGGAACCACGACGGCGTTCAGCAAACGAGTGTCTTATATCATCAGCAGCAGCGCGGAAACTGCCTCTTACCATGGCCGCCACCGTTTGCTGCGACTGCTTGAACTTGCGCATGGACAGCTGCATTTGACTCTTGAGCGACTGGATCTCCGAAAACGCCTTCTTGGCCGACAGAATATCCTTCTTGTTCTTCACGATACTGTTACGGCCAACCACAATATTTCGCACGCGCTCTGCCAGTTGCAAGGATCGGTACGTTTCGTTGGCCGACTCGAAAGTGGGGCCCACGTTGACGATCATGACGGTCTTGCACGAGGAATTGAGCACATCCTGAAGCAAGAACGTGAGCTTGGAGTTTCGGTACGGGACGTGTGCCAGCTTTTTGTCCAATGCTTCCATCACGTCAGCCAAGGCAGACAGTGACTTGTTGATATGAGCTGCTTCGCGAAGCATATCGCCAGAGACATTGCTCTTCTTGACACGCTCCGATCCTGCCAGATCCACCAGATACAGTTTGCCACACACTTCATCATTGTCTGCATCATCGCCGTTCTGGGTCGAAATTTGCACCATGACGACAGAGTGAGAGCGACTACTGTGAGCGTTGGACTCGGTTTTTCCGGTAACACGGTTCGTTTGCGCTTTTCGCAGGACTGCAATAGTCTCTTCGGGGGACGATACTGTCGTCATCGTCAGGTCAGCGACAGTGATATCCCCGGTTGCCGCATTGTGACGAATATCAAGCGACTTGGAAGAATTCGCATCCACCAAATCATGCAGTGTATCGTTATAGATTTCCAATACGCCAACTTGAACATGGTAACAGATGCCTCCATTAACTTCAGGCTCTTCAGTCATTTCGGTATCATCGTCAACGCTCATATGATCACTTCGAATATCATCTTGGGCAGGATTGTAAATGGATCCTCGCAAGAGAATTGACTGGAAAATATGGCTGATAACTCGGTAGTTGACTCCTGGATTGCTTTCAGTGCCCTCCATCGTGAATGTTTTACCGGAACCAGTTTGTCCATAAGCAAAAATGCAAGCCTTGAATCCATCCACAACGGATTGAGCGATTGGCTCAACTTCACGGAATACATCGATTTGCGTATCTTCAGGTCCGAGAATACGATCGAAGGTAAACACTTTCCAGGATGCATTGCTTTCGAGAGTTTCAATAACACTTGGATTCACCTCGCTGCCATTTGCTTGTTTGTCTCCAAATACTCGATCAGCCTTGATATCCATTGAAGCAATGTCCGAGTGATTGATAACCTTTACAGAAAGTTTCGAGCCTAAAGATTTTTCGAGTTCTTCGTCAATGACAGGTCGCACACGGCAGAACACCTGAATGTTACCACAGACTGTTTGCAAACGCGATAATAATGATGCATTCCGTGCACGTTCCTCCAGATACTTGCGCGCTAGTTCATCAGCCGAGTAATTGACCTTCAGGACAGCAGCAGACATTCTTCGGCTCGGTAACAGTTCGTTTGACGGACCTTCTTGAACTCCACGAAGTCGCGAGTTTTCAGCTCCCATAGCTTCAATCTTTGCTCGGAGAGATTGGACCTCAAGGGCAAGACGCTTGGATTCAGCAGTCTCGTCAGATGATTTTCTTTCTTGAGGTTCAATCGGTGCCGAGTCGCACGATGACGCAGTAGATGTTGTAGAAAGTGCGGTGGCTTGTTCCAGCTCCACAGCCTGTCGTGACGCCTGCTCAAGCTGAAGTTGTAGAGCAGAGTTCAGCTCTTGCAGCTCCTCCACATCCTTTTGGCATTTCTCAATCTCGACTTGGTCGATTCGCACTTGCTCGACCAAATCTGCTCTTTGGTTTTCGCTTTCTTCCAGATCCTTGAGCAGGGTATCGATCTGTTCGCGCAACTCAGCAACAAGCTGCACTTCGTTCTCTAAACGGCTGGCCAAAATGCTTTCATTCGCCACCAATTCGTAGCACTTGGCCTGGACTTCGTCCAATTCGTCCTTCACTCGGTCCATAGCAGCGATTTTCTCGCGCACATCTTCCCGCAGCTGCTCACAGCTCTGCGCAAACTCTGCATTCTGCTCTTCCAGATCGGAGATCTTCATTTTCAGCTCTGCGACGGTTTCCTGTAGCGTCTGGATCTCCATGTCGCGCTTGCGGATCTCCTGCGCCTTTTCGATGAGCTCGTCGGTCATTTCGGTGACTTCGGCTTCCATGGCCTCAGCCTGCGCAACGGTCATCTGCATCTCGATGAGCTCGATCTCGAGCTTCTCACGCGTCTCGGTCTCGTCCTGAATCCGCGCAGAGAGTACTTCAATCTCCTGCTGCATGGTCTCGATCTGCACCTCGCGGTCGATCACATCGCGATCCGTCACGAGCGAAGGCCGCTGTCCAAAGATATCGTCTTCAGAGTCGTAGCCAGCCTGGTTATTGCGGTTGGCCTCGTACACGGCCTTGACCTTGTCGTACTTCTGGCGCAGCACGAACAGCTCGGACTTGAGGTCCACGATCTCCGTGCGGAAGCGCTCGGTCGCGAGTTCGTGTTCGCGCTGGAGCTCCTCCTGGTCATCCAGCAGGAACACTTTCTCTTCCATCTCGCGCTCCATGCGGTGGTGCAGATCCTCCTCCGTGGCTTGCAGGATGCGCACCTGCGTGTGCAGATCGTCCTGCTCCTGCTCAAGCTTGCGCTTGGCGTCCACGCACTGCGCCAGCTCCGTCTGCAGCGCCTTGAGCTCGTACTCGCTCGTGCGTACCTGGGCCAGCGCATGGTCCAGTTTCTCGCGCGCCGTCAGCAGATCGTGCTCCACGACCTGGTTGCGGGACTGCAATTGGCCGTTCTGGGTCTCGGCCCGCGTGAGCTCTTGCTCCAGCTCCTGCTCCAGCTCGTGGCTGGACTCGGTGTACTCGTCGAACTCGCGCTGCAGCTGCGCCAGCTCTCGCTGCTTACGCGCCACCTCTTCACGCAGGAAGGCCAGCTCTTCCGCCATGCTTGGGCCAGTCAGTGCGCGCGTTTACCTCTGGTTGCCCCTCAATGCCGAAATGGGAAGAAGAAGGGAAAGGGAGGCCAGGGGAAGAACGTCAGTCGACGGATAGGGGAAGGTGGGGCATGCATTTCAGCCAATCCCACAGCCAAAACCTGAGATGGCCAGAAATAATCCCAGTGCAGAATTGGTTTTCACCCAATGGGATCACGTAAATGAGGAGTTACGTAACGACGAGGGTTGTGGGCATGCAGCCTTGCGTCCCATGGTTACAGACCGAGTCTGGTTACAGATCCGAACTGGCCCAAGGCCTGTCAGTACCTACTGACCGCATGGCTCAGCTCAATGGCTCTCTCTCTCTCTCATGGAAGCAGCGTGACGTACTCGTCGCGAGTGCGGTACTGCGGCTGCTGGCGGCTGCCACGCGAGCGAACCACGCCCAGCAGCGCCGTGATTGCCAGCAGACCGACAAGCAGCATCGAGGTGGCGTACTGCGAGACGCTGGAGGACGAGCCGGACGACGCCGTGGTGGACACGAGCGTCGCGGCAGACTCGTCGTCGTCATCAGTCTCATCCACAGGCGCAGTGCAATTGCGGTGCACGCGGCCGAACGCAATGGCCTGTTGGAAGCTCTCAATGTCGCACAGAGCTGCACAGCACACGAGCAGGACGAGTGAGTACCACGTCACAGACAGCCATCCACACGTGAATGCCAGAACGTACTGTCGGCACATTCCGGAATGAGCACTGGCTTGCCGTGGAAGATCACGCGCACGGCGTGCGAGTTGTTCTTCGTCTCGTAGAGCTCCATGGAGAGCACACCGGCGTACGGAGTCCACTTCTGGTCCCAGTTCTGACGTGCGAGCGCCGCGAGGAACGGCATGATGGTCGAGTCATGACCTAACACATGAATAACACTGAGTATCAAAGGGACTGATATGGAGAGATGACTGATGCAACGTACCCATTGTGATGGCCAACTTGGGAGCGTCGCTGTGGCCCTCGAGACTCGCATCCAGCCGCATGATGATCTCTTTCATCAGCGGCTGCATGGCCACCTTGGCGTACCACGAGTCGTTGTACGTGTAGTACATGCCCGTGCGCACTTCGACCTCGTGGAACACCTTGGTGAACGTGTCCTCGTCGATGCCGCTCGGCAGCTCCAGGTCGTTGCAACGCGCCGTGCTGAGGCATTCCAGGATGCTGTCCCACGAGAAGTTGCCCACGGTGGCGTTGAAGTCGCCCGTGAGCTGCACGGTCGCGGGGTCATTCTCGTGGCCGATGAACTCGGGCGAGTAGTTGGACAGATTGCCGATATAGCCCATCAAAGGGCATATATTGCCGTTGGCGTTGATGTGGTCCGTGGAGATGTCGGCCACGTGCCACTGCAGCATGTCCTCCTGCTCGGGCGAGAGCTCCGTGTCCTCTGGAGGGAACAGGCCGTCCACCAGCGCATGGCCAGAGCCCACAGTGCGCTCCTGGTCGTCACTGCGAAGGAAAATGCTGTTGGGCGGCAGCTCCTGCAGGAGTGAAACAAACAGGATCAGTAGCTGTTGAGATCAATTGCCATCCATCCCATTGATGCACACCGAGAGCTTGTCGGAGGAGAAGAGCTTGAGCGCTCCGGCGCCAATGTACGAGTCACGCAGATGCCTACATGAGAGCAGCAATGCTTTGAGCACCAACAGCCAACGTTGAGGTCGTCTTTCGCGTCTTACAAGCCGTTGATGAGGTGCTGCTGGCGACCGAGAGGGAGAAGTCCGCCGACGACGCAGTTGCCGTTCAGGATGTTGTCGCCCTTGAGGTAGCTCTTGCGGTACAGGCGGCCGTAGCCCGTGGTGGAGTTGAGCCCAATGTCTTGCGACTGCCAGAGCAACAATCAGCAGCCAGTCCCTTTCGTATGCAGCCATTCAAACGCAAAGCCCACCGAAACGGACGTCGTGGTGCACTGCCACTCGGCATCCATGGGGCTGTGCTTGGCGTGGTCCCAGCAGAACAGACGCGCGTACGGCGCACGGGCTCCATGGCGCACGATCAGCTACGCATCACCCACACACACAATCAATCAGTTGTCTGCTTCTGATCATGCTTTCACTCTCACGATCGCACGCCCGAACCTGCACTTGCTGGAGCGACGCCACGCGTGCCTCCTGCTCAACGCTCAAGGCCGGGATCTGCGATTCCTCGATGCTCTCGAGCGCGTTGCAGTAGGCGTGCGGCTGCCAGCCGTCGTACGGCCCAGCGGCCGCCAGTCCGCTCCAGAGAGCCACGAGCGCCAGCGTCCAGAGCTTCACCATCGTCGGCTTCTCCCTCTTTACGAATGGGGACGGGCGACGTAGTTTCGGCAAAAGATCCGATGTGTGTATCGCATCGTACCTAGACGGATACCTACAGCTGTTCAACCGCCCAAGTCTGTGAAATCTGATAACGGATTCAGAACTGACGCAATCAAGAGCCAATTCTCTTGTGGGAACAGGCCCATTCCCTTCATTAGGGATTCCACCGTGCAAGACCCAGGGCGATGACTGACGAGGTCTACTCGGACTCGCACTCGGAGGTAATCGTTCGTTGTTGTCCGGTCTGTATGGGAGTCTTTCTAAGGTATGCGCTCTCTTTCTCTCAGGAGGAGCCGACCATAGGCAGCGACTGCGCCGTTGTGATCGATTGGCAATTTGACGCTCTTGGGCAGTTCGCAGTGGCCGCCAATGAGTCTTCGGACTGGGCGCTGCCGTGGTGGCTGACGCTAGATCGAGCGCGAGGGACTATTACGAGTCAAGACATATCCGAGAGTATCGCCAGGCAGCTGGCGAGGGAGGCGCCAGCGGCCCCTTCCTCCACTGCTTCTTGTCTCCGGTTACGTTCGTCCAGCTCGGGAACATGGTCGCGTGTCTGAAAGAAATCGAGGCCGACCCGTTCACGCAGCAGTGCATGCGCAACATTCCGGCCGGCGTGATGTTGCTTCAGCTTTTCTGCATGTGCCCAGGCGAAGACCCCGAGCCTTTCAATTTCCACTCCAGAGGAGCCGATAAGCGCCAGCTGTTCATGTGATTTCGATTGCAAAATCTCAGAAATGAGCGGTCGACGCCCTTTGGTACCACACTTGAGTTAGTATTAGTGTTGCTGACCATAACATGTTCACAAGACGGTGAGGATCGAAAGACATGAATACGGTCGCATGAGCTCAACACTTCCATTGCATTATTGGCTTCCCAGGGGCCTATTTTGGTCACTTTGGACTTAGCAAGACGGCGAATCCGATGAAGAGCATCCAGGCGAAACCACAAGCAAACGCGAAGACGGGCAGCGCACAGTGCCACACGTTTTTGAGTTCCGTGCAACCGGAGCACGTTGTGCGATCTCCCACAGAAGCCCCGATCAATGAGAGACACCAGAGTGGCCAACTCCAGAGCGGCTTCACATGGGATTGTCATTTCACACTGAAACAGCGTTCGACGTTCGGATCAACCGTTCTCTGGCCAATCCTCGTTCTTGCAAGCCACGACACGGGATTCAACCACCCAGCGCTACTTTGTGTGAATCAAGATCCTGCAATATAGCTACACATGCACATGAATCGATTACCATTTGCTCTGCGCATGCGTTTGGGTCGAAGCATGCGGCTGAGGTGCATTCCAACAGCACGTATCGATCGCTCTTTGTCAGCAGCAACAGGATGCGAGTCTGGGCTCCAGACTCTGGAGTCGTACACCTCTTGATTGGAATCAAATGTATGCCAGGTTTTCTAGAAGTAGCAATTGATAGGAACTGGAACCGCCAATTTCAGACATATGGATCCTATTGAATGACGGTGGAACTGACGCAATTATAGGCAATCCTCACCCGACAAGAAAACTGCCTCTGATTGCGCTGGTTGGCAGAAAACTGGCCCATTCCATCATTAGGAATTCCCCTGCGCAATACTGGAGATGGCTGAACACGATCACTCGGAATCGGAGGTAAGGTCGACTGAGTGTCCTGGCCATCGCGAGCGTTTGTCTTTTATCTAATACGCGCTCGATGTGTCAGGAGGAGAGCAACTGCGCTGTTGTGATAGATTTGCAATTTGACGCTGTTCAAAATTTCACTGATGCCGCCAACGAGCCTACGGACATGGCGCTGCCGTAGTGGCTGGGGTCAGACCGAGCGCGAGGCACAATTACGATAAGACGTATCCGAGAGCAGCGACAGGCAGCTTGCGAGAGAGGCGCTTGCTAGTTGCCTACAGTTGTGTATGTTCAGTTCGGGAACAAGGTGGCGTATCTGAAAGTGATCGAGGCGGACCCTTTCACGCAGCATTGCATGCGCAACGTCCCGGCCATCGTAGTGCTGCTCCAGTTTTTCTGCATGTGCCCAGGAGAAGATCCCTTGCCTTCCAATTTCCACCCAAGAGGCACCGAGAAGCGTCAGATATTCACGTGATTTCGCTTGAAGAACAGTCAGAAACGAGCGATCGACTTTTCTGAAGCAAGACTGTTTCCCATGGCGCCTTAGTGCTTTTAACTGCGCACACTCGAGGAAAGCAACCAAACGATCTGGTCAACCTGGTCACAAGCCCGAGAGGCGAGGTGAAGCCACTTGAATATATAGTCTCGACGGATCCGATGAGGATCACCCCAGTGAAACGCAGAGCTGAACTGGGCGCCGAAAGAGCGCCACAAGATCAATCCGATTTCTAAGTTCCAGCTTCGTACGTCTGGACTACGGTTGGCGTTCTCCTGCTATGATCGACTACATGCACCAGCCACGATCAATGAGACGATTTTGAGTCGCCAACCGGTGCCTTAGAAAATACAGGCCGGAGACTGCCGGATTGCACATCGCACTGAAGCAGTTGTTCTGTTTGAAACCACCACAAAGGGATGCGATGCGTTCTGCTGATCAGCGGCGTCAGGTGGGAAATGCACGGACGCTCTCATCTGCAACGGCCATCTCAGTAACCTGCCATGTTGAAACCCCCTGCTTGAGGCACAAAGGGCCAACCGGGTTTTGATAACCGCTGGCAGGGTTTCACATCAAAGTCTGGAGCTTCAATGCAGTCATTCTGCTTCTGGCCTTCCAGAGCCCAAGTCATCCATCCACCTTTCTCCCGTTCGCGATGAAGACCACGTTGTTTGCGCTTGTTGCTGCCTGTGCCTTCATGGGCACCAACACAGTGCACGCCAACGGCGCGTCTCCACACAACTTGCGCTCGCAGGCAGGACATCACGTCGATCAAAACACGGTCAAGCTGGTGGCGGACGCCATCACGGGTCAGCACAACAAGCAACATCTCAACGCCCTGAAGAACCAGCCGGATCACGGTCACAAGAAGCAGCAGCACGACCACAACATCGATGCAGTGCCTAAGGCGCCGGTCCACAAGGAGAACAAGCCGGAGCACCACAAGGCGGCCAAGAAGAAGGCCGACAAGCACAAGGCTGCTGCTGTGAAGACCGAGAAGAAGGTTGATGCCCACGTTGCTCAGAAGAAGGTCGATGCCAAGCCGGCCGCCAAGGCCCATGTTGACAAGCATAAGAAGGCGGCAGCTCCGAAGGCCAAGGAACACCACGACGCAGTGGTGACCAAGGATCACAAGCCAGTGGACAAGCACAAGAAGACCAGCAACAACAAGTTCAAGGAGCACAAGGCTGCGCCAGCCAAGAATGTCGTTCCGGAACACAAGCAGAAGGCTGCGGCACCGGCCAAAGCTCACGAGGAAAGCCACCACCGTGATCACCCGGATGTGCAGCTCGAGCCAAAGCCAGATGACGACAAGAAGGTTGACACCAAGCCGGCTGATGACGATAAGAAGCCTGACACCAAGCCGGCTGATGACGATAAGAAGCCTGACACCAAGCCTGATGACGAAAAGGAGCCCGTGACTAAGCCTGCTGACGATGCAAAGGAGACTGATGTGAAGCCTACAGCTGCCGCAAAGGATACCCCAGCTCCCACTGATGTCGAGGGCCCAGCCAAGACGCCAGTCGAGGCCGGCGATTCATCGGACGCCTCCAGCGATGACGATGGCAGCAAGGACCCTGTTGAAAGCCAGGACGGCGACTCGGATGCCTCAACGGACGATGATGACGACGAGCCTGCCGCTGTCCACGCTGGCGACTTGGGTGAATCCCAGGAAGAAGGCGAAGGCTCTTCCGATGATGTGCCTGTTGGTGATGGCAGCGAAGGCGACGAAGACTGGAACGACGTCGAAGACGTGGAGCCCAAGGTTGTCAAGGCGGCTGTCAAGCCCAAGGCTGCTGTGAGGGCCGTTGCCCCCACTGAGCACAAGGCCCATGCCCACGAGGCACCACTCGAGAAGCTGCTGAAGGGTCTCAAGCAGACGGCCAGCGCTGTGGTCACCCACGAGAAGAGCACCGACGTCCACCATGCGAAGGCCGCACCAGCCAAGGCCAAGTCGGCTGACAAGGCCAAGGCGAAGCCAGCCGACAAGTCCAAGACCAAGGGCGTCAAGGCCAAGCCAACTGTGGTCAAGGCCGTGCCAGTGAAGCACCAGAAGACTATTGAGGATGCCCACCACGCCAAGACTGCCGCAAAGCCCGTGCACGAGAAGAAGCAGACCAAGCAGAAGCCAAAGGCCGCTGCCAAGCAGTCGATGCTGCGCAAGAAGGAGGCGGTGGCCAAGTCGAACGCAGCCAACTTCCAGGACGACAAAGCGCAATCTGGCTTCCCGCAATTCGCCAACATCGCGCCCATTGCTGCGATGGTCGTTGGCGCCTTGGTGCTGGCCGTCGCTGCGTTGGCCACGGCTGTGGGCGTGCGTCGCTACCGCCTCATTGTGAACGACCCCACAGAGCTGCCGGACGAGGAGCAGATCGCGCAGAGCAGCAACGTCCAGGGCGAGACCGAGG
>JAADVF010000537.1:0-20365 GCA_023334555.1 Elongisporangium undulatum
CTCGTTGTATCTGGAGAGATAAAAATTCCTGAGCGCAAGCGGCTCTAGTCACGAAGACCTCAGTGGGCAAACTGATTGGTCGGAGGAATGCGCTATTCAGTGAATTCAGTGCCCCGCTGGGTCGAGCTTGAGGCTCAAAGACAATACATGAGGTATTCGCAGATCAGAAGTACCGCGCTTTCAGCTGATGCTCATTGTGGGTCGCAGCAGCTAATTGTTAATAAGCCCTTCAGCGAAAGTTGATCAAACGGTTTGGTTCCTTTTTAATTTATGAAGTGTATTACACCAAGCCACAGCGGGAGATCAAAGAGAGCTCATATTTACTTCTTGCCGCCCTTCTTGCCTCCCTTGGTGTTGCCGGTGGCAGCAGGTGCGGGTGCTTCCTTGGCGGCCGGCTGCTGCTGGCCCTTCTTGCCCTTGGCCGGAGCAGCTTCCGCCTTCTTCTCTGGCATGGGCTTGGCTTGCTGCTGCTGCTGCTGCTGAGGGGCAGCAGCGGCGGCGGGAGTGCTCTTCTTACGGCCCATAGTGGTGGAGGTGGTTCGAGTGCTTGAGTGCTGGACAGTGAGTGTGAGACTGAGGAAGAAAGCTGCCGCTGCGGATGAAACGAGCATGAGCTATTAATACAGAGATCAGACAAGTTGAAGTTGATCTGATTCTGGTGGTTTCGAAACCCAGAACCAGGCTTTGGAAAGAGATAGAATCCGTTGGTCTTATGTTTAGATCTCGCGACCTTTGACTTCAGGCCTTTGGCTATGTCTTCTTCATCATCATTGCAACACTCGCTCTCCAGCACTCAAGCACTCGAACCAACTCCACCATCATGGGCCGCAAGAAGAGCACTCCCGCCGCCGCCGCCGCCCCTCAGCAGCAACAGCCGGCCAAGCCCATGCCAGAGAAGAAGGCGGAAGCTGCTCCAGCCAAGGGCAAGAAGAGCCAGCAGCAGCCGGCCGCCAAGGAAGCACCCGCACCTGCCGCCACCAGCAACACCAAGGGAGGCAAGAAGGGCGGCAAGAAGTAGTAAATATGAGCCAGACCCTGTTTGGAGCTCCAGCCTATAAATTAAAACATCGACTGCGTTCGGCAAATCCGCCATCCCAGTATGCTATTACGCTCTGTATTCCATTTCAGGTCAGTATGTCATACGCAGGCGAATTGTGTTTGGAGCGCCAGTATTCTGTTTCGGTGTTACTCTCTGTTTGTATACCTGTCAAACGTACTCTATTTTACAGGTTATAAATGCTTGGAGTGATGTACGGAGGCGTCACGGTGCTTTAATCCGACCACGACCAATATACACCCCACAAGGCTCCCGATCACAAGACACCACGACACCAGAACAACAATGAAATCGTTCGCATCATTCTCACCCTTGCCCCGTACCTGCAATCTCGCTATGTGACAGAACCTCGTCGTACTTTTGCGCTTATTGGGATGCATACGTTCGAGAGCTTATCGGCACGAACAATGCAGTTCGATTTTATGAGGTTGCGCGCATGCTCAAGTATGTATTCTCTACTCCAAGAGCTTCAAGGACAAGGAGTCTTGCGCTGCTATCGAGTGGTCTCTGGTGAAAAGAAGCTGATGATTTTCTTACAAGTTCTGTTGGGCAGTTCAAATCGCCAAGGTCAAGAGAGACGGCAGCACAGTGGCTCAACAATATCTACTGTCGTCAATGATGTTATCCGATCTGTATTGACTGTTAAAGACGGCCGCCATCTTCTACCATTCCTGCCCATATTTTGAGCTCCCCCAAGTTTTCTCCGTGCTTCTCTGTGTGAGTCTCGAGCGGCAGGTCGAAAATGAATCGCTTCTGCAGTGAGCAAGAAGACCATCTCCTCCATTGGATTTGCCTCTGCCATCATTCAGAATACAGACCATATCGCCGAATTCGGCGATATAGAAAAAGCAATATATATTCCAAATTGCGCTGGCCGAGCGCAACAGAATAACGGACAGCTTCGTATGGCATAAATAGGTCGAATTCCAAATTTGAGCCGCCTGCGATCCTCTTGTATTGGCTACAGAGGCTTAAGCTCCAGCATGGAGTTCAAGTATTCACACCCATTCATGAGTGGTCTTTCTCCTTCAAGTGGCGATATTGCGCTTCAGTATTGATCGACTTCTCGTCAAGATCATCAGCAGCCACTGGACCAAATCGCTCTGACGAACGTGATAGTAACGGGCGAGTTCAGCTGAAAGCCCAATGGGTAGAGAGAGAAAGGCAGAAGAAGACGTCGAGATTCAAAATTAAAAACGAGAGAGCGCGCACTCAGAGCTTGATGGCGTAGTACTCGGCCACGGGCACGTGCTTGGCGCCGCCGTAGAAGTCCAACAGCACAATGTGCTCCAGCGTGAGCACGTAGGGCGCAAAGCCATGGTTCTTGGGCCACCACTTCATCTCCGGATGCCTACGGAATCACAAGCAGATCGTCGTAAGGAAAAGATGTCCACAGCAGCAGAACAATGCAGCTACTAGGAGCACACTCACTTGGAGAACAAGACCTTCTCTGCGTACTCGACGTCGGCGGTTTCCACAGGCGCCACGGTGCCCACGAGCGTCAGGCGCCAGCACGTCGGGTCCTCCACGTCCATCGTGCACGGACCTTCCTGCGCCTTGGAGATGGTCACGGTCGCGTTCGGGTTGGCCGCCAGATCCGTCGCCGTCGGGTCCATGGACGTGAGGTAGAAGAACAGCTTGCCCGTGGACGCCTCCGGAGCAGAGCCGATACCGTCTACGTATCAACACCATGATCAGCGCGGCCGCATACAGTATCCCAGCACTGGTAGTCTAGACTCACCACTGAACGAGACGATGTTGCCGTACGGGATGCCGTGGAGCTGGACCGAGACCGTCGACATGGTGGCCCAGACATTGGCGTGCACGAGATGCCGCGCATGGCGCGCGCTCGAGCCGCTGCCCATGGCCGCGTCGCCCGAGAGCCGCGCCTGCCAGCTGGACGTGCGCGTGAACACGCTGCGTCTGGCCTCTCCCTGGAGCAGCAGCATCGCCGCAAGCAGCAGCAGCGTCGCGATCCGGCTGACACCCATCCTGAGCAGCAGCTCTCCAATTGTCGAATGAGCTGCTCACTTCAAAGAGAACGAGCCAAAGAAATGCGCGGTTAGGGGCCCTACGGCTAGCTGGGCGCTCAGAGCCAATCAGATCGCGTCTGTCAGAATTTCCAGCCAATCAGAGACAATTCCCACACGCGCCCCCATATCAAGGAAGGCCCCGTACCCACCAAGTGATGGCAAGCAGACGGGAGGTGCTGGCGCTCTACCGGTCCGTGCTGCGGCAGGCGCGCGCGTTCCCGGAGCGCAGCGTGGGCCGCAAGCTGCAGTACAACGCGAGGGAGCTGATCCGCCTGCGCCGCGACGAGACCAACCAGCCCAAGTGCGCGCGCCTGGTGACCCAGGGCTACGAGGCGCTGCGGGTGTACGAGCTGCTGGCCAAGGACGCGCAGCTGCTGAGCGCCATCACGCGCAAGTGATTGTAATGAGAGAGAGAATGAAGAGTTCGGGCTTTCATGACTGACTATTGAGGATCGCCTTACGGAGACGGACGCCATTCCTTCCGGCGCCGTCCGGCGTTTAAATTAGGGGACTTGGGGGGCAATTTCTATCCACGCATCTACAGGAAATACACATGACGACGACGAGCTGTCCGCTGGCAGCAGCGCTTGCGCTCCTATCAGCATCAATGCGGCGCTGGCGGTGGCAGCCAACTGCCTGCATCTGCTGCCAGGACTCGTTTCAAAATTGGAGGATGGCCGCACCATCTCCTGGCCCTGTGGTCAAGCTCCTGCTCACAGCTCGGTCTTCGACATTGATGAAGTACGGACGCGTTGTTCACGTACTGGTGTTGATCGCCACGGACCGGTCGACCACTTCCTGGCTCAGATTGCTGCCTGCGCTACTGTCGCTCATCTGGTCCATGGACGGCCGTCGGCTGCCGACAAACTCCGGGATCACGGCCGGATCCTTAGAGCTGAAGTGCACGCGCTTGATAGGCGCTTCCTCATCGGCCTCGATGCACACATCGTGCAGGAACGGCCCGTAGTCGCCCAGACTGTTCTCGGTCGAGGCCTGCGAGTTGGCCGACTGGCCGCGCGAACGCTTGCGCGCCGGCTCGTCCTGGCGGAACATGGGGCCGCCCAGCAGCATGGACGGCAGGTCGTCGGCGCTGCTCTTGCGCTGGTTCGGGAAGCCGTACACGATGTCTTCGTCCGTGAGTCGGTGGTTCGGGAACGGCATGGTCTCATCCTGCTGCATCCGCGGCGAGAGTTCGAGCCGGTAGGACAGCGCCTGGTTCAGCATCGTGTTCTTCTGCAACTCGAGCTCCTCGGCGTCCAGGCCGAGCCGGGACTCCACCATCTCCACGATCTGCTCGCGCGACGCGAACGACTTGAACGCGTACGAGCGCGAGGAGGCGCCGAATCTATCGAGAGCGACCAGTCAGCATGAGCACAAGAATAGGATCATGCAGAGCCGCCGCCACGTACTTGATCATGGAGCCGTTGGAGATCAGCGTCGGACGAAGCGGCTGAAGCGGCACGCCGTCCACGAGCGTGCCGTGGCCAGAGCCTAGATCGACCAGATACGTCGCTCCGGCCGCGTGGTGGATCACCGCAGCGTGCAGCCTGGTGCATCACATTCGTTAGCCATGCAGCACCACTGACTGTGCGAGAAGACGAAAGGAGTGCGCTCGTACCTGGAGATGGAGCAGTGGCTCAGCACGATCTCGCAGATGGCGGCATTGCGCCCGATCAGGTAGAAGGGCTTCTGTGAGACGTTGTGCTGCACGACACAATCACGTCAGCAGGCGCTTGGAGACACACAGAGACGCATGCACATACCGTCGTGAGCAGTTCGTGGTCTTTGAACACATCCAGCAGCGAGATCGCGCGCGGCTTGTCCTGCAGACACCTGAGATAAACAGACGCCAATCCATCAGTGCTGTCTGCATGGCCCCAAGCGAGGAGCGCGTAACGTACCAGGATGGCGTGGTGAACGGGAACGTGGGCGCCTCGACGGGCTCGAGGAACCGCGGCTGCGATCCGACGGTCGACGGGCCGAGGATGGGGCCGATGTTCAGGGTCAGCTTGGGCAGCTGCAGCGGCTCCATCTTGCTGTGCTCTCTCTCTCTCTCTTGAGTGTGGATCGGCGACTGAACAACCGGCAACAGCGCGGGTCTGCTTGTATGCGTGTATACGCGTGTGTGGAGTTGAGGGGTTCCGCTCTCTTCGGCAACGCGTCGCGACGACCGATCGACGCGCGGGCAATGGGCTTGCAATTGCAGAGGGGGGGACTATGCACGGCCGGGGCAAGAGAAGGACACAAAGTGCAAACGTTTGCAATTCAGTCACGGCGGAACCCCCTAGCCCTGGCCCAATACCCAGTGCGTGGCGTGCTCTTTCGAAACGGCCGCTCGATTGCAAAGCAGGCGCGCGAGACAGTGGCATGGCATCGGTTTGGAGAGGGTATCGGATTATAAAATAATACGAGAAAGTTCAGCACTTTGTTCGTACAGTGTGGCTGGGCGTAGGTATGCGTTCTCACAGGTCAAGCCGCAGCTGGGGAAGCTCCATCTGGTGTGAGCAATGAAAACAAAATTAAGGTGGTTCACATTAATTTGAAACAAGAGAGCTCTCCAACCGACACACCGAACCAAGACCTTGAGATCATGGAGGAGTGAGTGATGGCGCGCGCTCTCTCTCTGGAAAGCGGTGGTGGATCTCAGGGCTCTCTATATGTGTGTGTATGTGTTGCCTGAAGGACGTTCGCTGATCGCAAGCGTCGCGATGAACTTGTGAAGGAGAAGATCAGTGAGAAGCTCATCCAGTCCGGCGAGAAGGAGCGGCTGAAAGAGCTGCTTCGCCACAAGCTCATCGAGTGCGGCTGGCGCGACGAGATGAAGCTGCACTGCAAGGGTATGAGCCAAGCCACACCAATGCCGATGCAGATGCTGTGTGTGTGTGTGTGGGAAGAAGGGTCCGCTGACTGGCGTTCTTGTGTGCACAGAGGTGATCCGCAACAAGGGCATCGACCAGGTCACGGTGGAAGATTTGATCGAGGAGATCACGCCGAAAGGCCGCGGTAGGCAGAAAGAGCCATGGCTGGACCTGTGGCTCTGCGTGTCCAGGATCATCTTGACCGCAATCAGTTCCTGCTTGATGGTGCGTACGACTGAACAATCACCCTGTCTTGGTGTCGCAGCCTCCGTGCCAGAGTCGGTCAAGAGCGAGATGCTGGCCAACATCAAGGCGTTTATCGAGAAGGCAGCCTAAGACCCTGTCATGTATCCGCATTTAACACGTTAGACCGCGCTTGAATGCCGTATCCTTGGACATTCGTTCGTTCGCCTAATCTCGTAGACAAACTAGGCAACGCCCCACGAACGAAATGCCGATTGAACAACGAGGCAGTTGACATCTGCTGCGTAGTGAAACCCGCTCCCTCGCGGTGCAGTTCGAAGCCATGCGATCACGTCGGAGAGAGCGAGAGAACGAGAGGCGTCCATGTCCAGCGGCAAGTGGATATTCCCAAACGTCGCAGACGACGCCAATTGTGGTCCAGTCCTAAAAGCACACTATTCTAGTGCAAACACTTACAGTAGGACATTGACCTACATTAGTTGACTATCAAATCAAGGTGTGATCGCATAACCCGGATGCCAATTCCAGGTGCCATCAGTCAATGGTGCGAGAGCCCCTCCAGTGGATTGCATTGCCGTGCCTGCCCCACAAGCAAGCTCCAAAGACAAGCGGGTCATCATGGTCGTGAGATTACGGCTGGCTCGATGGGGCCGCAAGGACCTCCCGTTCTACCGCATCGTGGCCGCGGACGCCCGCGCGCCGCGTGATGGCAAGCACCTCGAGATCGTACGTCCCTGCTGACTGCCTGCGCTTTGCGTGAGCTCCGTACTGACGCATGCGCGTGTGTGTCATTCAGGTCGGCACGTACAACCCCATCGCCGCCGCCGATGGCGTCAAGGAGCTGCGCGTGAACAGCGAGCGCGTGCACTACTGGATGTCGGTGGGCGCCCAGCCCTCGGACCGCGTGAACCACCTGCTCGGCATTGCCAACATCCTGCCCATGCCGCCCACGCGCACGTACGGCATCAAGAGCATCCCCAAGAAGGACCGCGAGGCCAAGAAGTAAACCAAACCAACACGGACCGATCGTTTGCCCATTCATGCAGCCACTTGGAGACATGATCGCATAGAGCCACACAGAGAGAGGTCGAATGCCATTGCCCTGGACAAGCGTGCCTGCATGTTGGTCTGTCTATCTGTGCGTGTTGATTTCAAAAATCCATTGGCTACATTTGTCATTACTGCGTCTAATCTCTCTTCTTCGTGCGCCGGTTCTTGGCCGGGCCCGAGCCACCGCCCTTGAGCATGTTGCCGCCCTTCTTGGCCTGCTCGTTGAACGTGGCGTTCTGCTCTTCCAGCCATCGCCAGATTTCCTTTTGCTTCTCGCGCTTGTCCGTGACGCGCGTCGTCTCCTCGACCTGCTTCTCGCGGGCCAGGAACTCGGCATCGCGGCGCAGTTCGCGAGCAGCGCCCTTGCGAGCGCGCTTGACCTGGCGCGTGAGCTGCTTCATCTGAGCCTTCTCCTTGTCGGCAGTCTTGTCCTTGCGCACCGTGTAGTTCTCTTCGAACTTGGGCGCGAACGTCGGCAGCACCGACGGTGCGAAGCTCTGCAGTCGCAGCGGGCGACGGGCGTCCCAGCAGACAGTCAGCAGCTCGTGCAGCGTGGCGATCGTGGTGTTCACCTGCACGTTGTCGCCCTTGAAGAACACGCGCGTGATCTCGTGCAGGAGCAGGTAGATCGGGTGGAACAACTCGTCGAACGACGGCAGCACCGCGTACTGCGCAGCCGCGATCTCCACGGCCTTGCACGTAGCACGCAGCACCGAGGCCGCAGAGGCCGAGGACGCCTCGGTCAACGTTAGGGCAGGCAGCTCGGCGCTGGCATCGACCTCCTTGATCTGGTCGTGCAGCCAGTGCGAGTCCTCCGACGACGGCGCCAGGAAGGCACGCAGGATCTTCTTCAAGGCGACTAGGACTTCGGGCGTGAAGCGCTTCTTTTCCTTGGTGATGTGGAGCACGAGCGTGACAGCGAACAGCGCCTGAGTGGCCTCCTGCGGACTCGAGACCGTGCCCAGCGTCAGCGCTTCGCCCAGCAGCGTTTCCATGGGCGAGATCACGTTGTGGCGCAGATCGGATGTCGGGAAGATCTGCGTGAGCACCTTGAACAGCATGAGCTCCGCAAGCGAGGGCCACTTGGACACCGACTTGGAACTGCGCAGGCGCTTGGACAGGTTGATCAGCAGCTCACGGACGATCACGGCGGCCGAGTCGGCCATCTGCTGAGCCAGCGTGAACAAGTGCTTGCCCAATGCATCCAGCTACAAAGGAGACGAGTGAGTCAGTCCATCGAGTCGCAGCACATGAGCACGAGGGGCCAGAGAGAGGTACTTACATCGTCCTTGTGGATCGCGTACTGGCTGCTCCACTTGAGAAACTGGCGGATGAGGATGGCGTAGAAGCTCTTCATCTTGTTCTGGTTGTCCACGCTCAGGCGCGGGGAGTAGTACGTGTAGATACGTTCAACGATCAGCGAGCGGTTGGCCGACGAGCCCTTCGCGTGCTTCTTAAATAGAGCGCCGAGGTCTTCGGGCGTCTCGGGGCACGGGAACACGAACGGGAGCTCTTCGGCAGCGAGCTGTCGGTCGGCAGCAACATTTTCGTCTTCGTCCATCTCGTCATCTTCGTCGCCTTCTTCGGAGGCAGCGTCTTCGTCCTCCTTACCGGCTTCCTCGTCATCATCTGAGTCGGCTTCCGAGTCATCTTCCTCCTCCTCTTCCTCGTCCTCTTCACCCTCGGCTTCTTCTTCCTCATCGTCGCCTTCGCCTTCTTCTTGCTCCTCGACGTCCTGGGCAAACTGCTGGTCCACCTGGTATCCGTCCTGCAGATCGTCGTCCGTCGGCGGCATCAGGATGAGCTGGGGCGCCTTCTTCTTGTCGCTCTTCTTGTCCTTCTTGCCCTTCTTGCCCTTCTTACCCTTGTGGTCGTCCTCATCCTCGTCCGGGTCCTCGCCGTTCATACGCGCCACGCGCTTGCGCTCCAGCTCGGCCAGACGGTCGTGCTCCTTGGTGGCCGCTTCTTCCGGCGACATACGTCGTTCCGTGGCTTTGGCCTTGGCCTCGAACGCGAACTCGCGCGTAAGCTTGTCGAACTCGTCCATCGGGGTCTTCTCCACCACCTCCTTGCCGTTTGCACGGGTCGGGCGGAACTCGAGCAGGTTGCGGATGTCCGAGAAGCCCTTGTCCAGATTTTCCGTCTCGTCGTCCTGGTTGGCCTTGTTCTTCTGGCGCTCGGCCTTGAACATCTTGGACTTCATCATCACCTCCTGCATGATCTCCTTGTGCGACTTCTTGTGCTCCGGGTCGTCGCTGTTGGCCGTCGCGCCTGCGCCGCCGCCAAAGTGCAGGCGCTCCACGATCTCCTTGTCCAGCTGACGGTCGCGGTCGTCCTCGTCATCCGGTTCAAAGTCGTTCATCTGGTCGTAGTCGTCCGTGATCTTGGAGCCCTTGTGCGTCAGGAACAGCTCGTCACCGCCTTCCTCGTCCGAGTCGCGGTCCGAGTCGTTCAGCGCGAACGCCTGTGAGTTGCGCATCTTGCGCTTGCGCTCGGCCTGGAAACGCGCGATCATCTTGTCTTCCAGCGACAGACTGGCATCCTGCTCGCCGAGACGCTTGTCCTTGAACTGGTTGGCCTTGTTGCGCTTCTGGAACTGCGTAGCCAGGGTCTTGCGGCGCTTGGTCTCGGCCTGTGCGCGCGCCACGGCCACGTTACGGCCCTGGCCCTTGACGCGCTTACCCAGCACTTCGTACTTTGTCTTGGCATTGCTGCGCACGTCGAACGGGTTCAGACCGGACGATGAAGAGCGCGACGACGGCTTGGAGGCCGCCTTGGGGCCCTTCTTGTGGCCCTTGTTGCCGCCGCCGCCGCCGAAGCCGCCCGTACGCTTGGGTCCGCTCTTGGTGAACGCCATGGCCAATAGTAATGGAGCGCCAGCCAGTCAAAGCAACGTTTCGCTTCGGTTGGCTGAGTCTTTGCCTCAGAATTCCTCAGACGACTCAGATGAAACAGCAGGTCGGGTTGGATCTGATACCTCAGCAGCCCGACCCGGGTCAGGTCTTCAAGTGACGGTACAGTGCCGTGTGTGCAGTTGTCATTAGTATCCAGAGCAACATGAGGGGAGCAGCTCAAGGTGGCGGCGCCGCGGGGCTGCTGCTGCTGGGCGTGGTCTTCCACGCCGTGTACGTGCTCAGCATCTTCGACATCTACTTCAAGTCGCCCGTGGTCGCGCACATCGAGAGCGTGGCCTATACGCAGACGCCGCCGGCGCAGCGTCTCGTGGTGTTCGTGGCCGACGGCTGCCGCGCCGACAAGCTCTTCGAGGTCGAGCCGGCCAACCGCGCGCCGTTCCTGCACGATGTCGTGCACAAGCGCGGCAGTTGGGGGGTCTCGCACACGCGCGTGCCCACGGAGTCCCGCCCAGGCCACGTCGCGATCTTCGCAGGCATGTACGAGGATGTGAGCGCCGTGACCAAGGGCTGGCAGGACAACCCGGTGGACTTCGATTCGGTCGTGAACCAGTCCTCGCACGCGTGGCTGTTCGGCAGCCCGGACATTGTGCCCATGCTCGCGCGCAAGGTGCCACAGGCCCACGAAGCGCACTACTCGCACGAAGACGAAGACTTTGCGCAGGACGCGTCGATCCTGGACGTCTGGGTGCACGACCAGCTGCGCGATCTGCTGCAGCGTGCAGCCAGCAACGCGACGCTGGACGCGCAATTGCGCTCACCCCGTGTCGTGTTCTTCTGCCATTTCCTAGGCATCGATTCCAACGGCCACGCGCATCGACCGAACTCGAGAGACTACCTGGAAAACATCGCGCTCGTGGACGGCCTGGTGCAGAAGGTGGAGCGCATGATGGAAGACTTCTACGGCCAGGACGGCAAAACTGCGTACGTGTTCAGTGCGGACCACGGCATGAGCAACAAGGGTGCGCATGGCGATGGCGATCCGGCCAACACGCGCACGCCGCTTGTCGTGTGGGGTGCCGGTGTCGCTGGACCGGAGCAGGCTGCGGGCAGCAACGTCCCACCGCACGCCGACAGCTCGTTCCGAATCGATCTGCCTACGCAGTCGCAGTCTCAAGTCCAGGCTCAGCTCAAGGCCCAACACGTGCAGGAATCGCTCGCAGCCACGGACTGGGGGCTGCAGCATCTCGTGCGCAAGGACGTCATGCAGGCCGACATAGCGCCGCTCATCAGTTCGCTGCTGGGGCTTCCGTATCCGCGCAACTCGGTGGGTGTGCTGCCATTTTCGTATCTCGCGCGAAGCGAATACCGCGCTCGAGCCGTCAAGTCGAACGCGCAACAGCTGTACCTGCATGCGCTGCGCAAGGAGCAAGAGAAGCAGTCGCGAACGCTGTTCTTCTTCCAGCCACTTGGTGTGTTCCGCAACAAGCTGCCGCTTGTGCTGGACGAGCTCATCCGAGCCTGGCAGGCGCAGGAGTTTCCCGTTGTCGAGCGCGTGAGCCAAGAGATGATCGCGATCTGCCTGGACACGCTCGAGTACTTTCAGCGCTACGACTGGTTCTTCCTGCTCAGCATCATCGTCTCAGGCTACGTTGGCTGGGTGCTCGTGATCGCCATCGCGTTCCTGCAACCCACAGCGCTGCATGTGCGATCGCTCGTGTCTCGAAAGGACCTGCCGTTTTGGCTCATCGCCGGCACAGTGGCGACGTATTTGGCACTCGAGAGCTCACCCGCGACGTACTATCTGTACGTGAGCTTCCCATTGCTGTTCTGGCATGTGGTCTATGCGCACCGCCACGTTCTTTTGCCTCGCGATGGTGGAATCGCTGCGGTTTTTTCTGGTGGTGTGAGCCGCCAGACATGGCTGGAGTGGCTGCTCGTGGCTGTGTGTCTCGAGATGGTCGTCTTGGGCTACACGCGCCGAATGATCTTTGGTTTGGTATTCACGCTACTGGCTGCGTCGCCTCATTTCGACTCTTCCTGGACGTCGTCTAGTAACTCTCTGCACACGCAGCGAGCTCAAAGTGCGTGGACAGCAAGCTGCTTGTTCATCTCGATCTTCCCGTACCTCCCGACAGAGTACGGAGAGCACACGCTGCTGGTGTCTTTGGGCGGATTCTTGCTCTTGGGACTTGTCGTCTGGTTCCTGCGCATGCTCGCTGGATGGAGCACCAAGGCTTATGAAGGCAGTAGCAGCTCACTGGCGTCCGTGTGGATGATCATCACCTTCGGTGCAACTCTGGGCTCAATGGTCACAATGCACTGGACCATGGCGTATCTCGCCCACAAGAGCAAGCCGCCCGTGCTACTGACGATCGCCAATTGGGCATTGGCCATCGGACCAGTCGTGCTGTTCCTTGCGCGTCGCCTTTCTCAGCCAAAGAAGCCTGATAGCGTCCACCATCTCAATACGCAAGCCCAACAGCAGCTTGTTGTTCTCCTGGAACGCATGGTGGAGGTCATGGTCGTCTTTGCGCCGTCGTACATCCTGCTGAGTATCTCGTACGAAGTCTTCTTCTACGTCGCGCTGTGCGCTGTGCTTGTGAGTTGGATCCTCATCGAGAACGAGCGCAATGGCGGTGGACGGTCGAACAACAGCTACGAAGACAGCTACGCTTCTCAACCAGCAGCTGCGGCGGCTTCTTCCTCGTGGCAGAACGAAGTGCGACGCGCGTTTGTGTTTCTGCTGCTGATCAAGATCGCGTTCTTCGGCACGGGCAACGTGGCCAGCATGAGCAGCTTTGAGATCTCGTCGACGTACCGCTTCGTGACCGTGTTCTCGCCGTTCCTGATGGGCGCGCTGCTGGTGCTAAAGATCCTGATCCCATTCCTGGTCGTGGCCTGCGCGTTCCATGTCATCTTAGCCCTGAACAGCGCCTCTCAGGGCGGCACCAAGCACCCGCCATCTCGGTATTTCCTGCTCGTGGTCGGCATGTCGGACTTTCTAGCGCTGCATTTCCTGTTCCTGGTGCAGAACGAGGGCAGTTGGAAGCAGATCGGCAACTCCATCTCCATGTTCGGCATCGTGAACGCGCAGATCGTGTTCATCCCGCTGCTCTTCCTACTGGCCAACGTGTTTGTGCGCGATCTCCTGCTCCACACGCCACAACAGACCAAGCAGGACTAATAGAAGTTGTCAGGGTCTTGTTCATAGATAGAAAAAGCGTTATGGTGTGTCTGTGGAGCTATCATCGTGGCTCGTGTTGCAGTTGGATCTAAGCATGCACGAGCGGGATCTTGCCTGTCTCCTCTGCGCTCGACTGCTGTGGCTGCTGCTGCTGCTGCTGCTGAGCGAGCAGCTGGGACTGACTGGCCGAGGACGCCAGGACGGTGCCGCTTGTGATGCTAGTGCTGGCGGCTCCAGCTTCCATCTCATTGATATTCACGTACACGAGAATGACGGTGGTGTCGTCGATGACCTGCTCCTCCTTCATCCATCGGCGGTTGGCCTCCATGATGAGCTGGTCCACGGCCAGCTTCGGGTCCTTTTGAGACATGGCCATCTCGATCACCTCCTCGTTCGACATAAACTCCCACAGGCCGTCAGTCGCGATCACGAGACACCGGTCCGAGGCGTCCAGCATGTGCGTGAAGAACTCGGGCTCGGAGATCACGCCGGCCGTGTGCGCCACAGCGTCGCCCAGCGACCGCGACATGGCCAGGCCGGGCACGTCCATGTGGCCCAGCCACACGCGCGGCGGGCCGTCGATGCCGTCGTCGTACTCGACTGCGAACACGCGGCCGCCGCTGGCCACGATGCGGGCCTTCTCCTCGGCGTGGTCCGGCTTGTGGTCGATCGAAATGCTCTCGCAGGCCACCACGGAACTGTCGCCCGAGACAAAGCCGCGCGTGATGCGCGAGTCGCCCACGTTGCCCACGACCACGAGGTTCTCGCGGATCACGGTCACCACGGCCGTCGTGCCGCTGAACTCGGTGTCGATTGTGGGCTCGCGGATCACGATCTTCTCCACTGCGGCCAGCGACTCGGCGATGGCCACGCGGATGTTGGCCGCGTCCGCCACCAGGTCGCCCGAGGCCGCGAACTTGGGGTGCTTAAAGATCTCGCCGGGGAACCGGTCGCGGATGCAGAACGACACGCCGTCGCCGGCCTCGCCGTGGCCGTCAAAGACACACAGCAGCAGCGACCGGGAGTCGGCGTCGTACTTGATGATCATGGCGTCCTGGTTCTTCTTGCGCGGGTTGTACGGCGCGTAGCCCTTCTTGGACAGTCCAGCGTAGGCCGCCACGGCGCTCGAGCCGTCCTCGACGTAGTCCACGTCGTTGGTCGCGACCTGGGCCATGCCCTCGACCAGCTTGTTGTCGCTGACCACGGACAGTCGTCGCCGCTGCAGCCCGAGCGTGTGGTCACTCATGCCGGCCACGGCGGGCGTCTTCTTGGAGATGCCCTTGGGCGAGGCCACATTGGCGGCCGTGGCGTCCTGCTGGCGCAGCTTGGTCACCGAGCCGCTCTTGCTGATACCCGAGCGGAGCGCCATGGTGGGGGAATGGAGTCGCGTGCGTGGGCTTGGGCGTCGAAGGCAGAATGGTACAACGCGCAGACAGAGCGAGGCAGCAACCAGCCAGGTGAATATAAATACCGCTCAGACGGAGGAGGAGACCGACCGCAGGCGTTGGGCTCAAGAAACGATCCGGCCGCTGCTATCTTTGTGCTGCTGCGCTCGTCCACAGACAGCTCCACGAAGGACTCGCAAGTGGCTTCCTATTTATGTCACTAACTTGGTAGAAAAACGATCTTTCCAAGTCTCTTCACAGTGGGACTTGAAGCTCTGGCAAAGAGGGCACTCTTGCGAGGGAGTCTCTTGATTTATGAAACCGACCAACCAGTCTTCTATTCGGGTTGCTCATGTCAGGCAATAGTGACATCCGCATCAGTCCGACATGCGCAATCTGGCCGTCATATCCATGTGGCCGTGTGGGTGTGCGTTGGCCGCAATGGCAGTACTGTGTTGGCTTAGTCGCTGTCACTATCGTCATCGTCGTCGTCGTCATCGGACGAAAGACTGAGCGAGATCTTGTTGCTCGTGTCCTTGTCCGAGTCGCTGTCGCTGCTGTCGCTGTCACTGTCGTCCTTGCTGTCGTTCGCGGCCGAGTCGTCACCGCCGTCCGTGTCTCCGCCGTCCAGCTTGCGTTTCTTGGTCTGACGGTCCACGTCGTCCACGATCTCATCGTCGTACAGCGGAGCGCGCTTCTCTGGCAGCTTGAACTTCTTGCGCAAAATGTCCATGGCCTCAGCCGGCAGCGGGTCGCCGGCCTTCCAGGCTTCCGGCAGCGAGATGCCGTGCTCCTACAGCATCCACATGAGCTCTCATGCACACAGCCAAACGCATCACAATACTCCAAAGCAGCGTACCGTGAAGAAGCCGCGACCAACGTAGTGCAGCAGCGCGTCCAGCGGCAGGTCAACAGGATCGCCAGGCTTCCAGCCAGCTGGCATCTGCTTGCGGATCTGCGCGTCGCTGGCGCCGAGGCCGACGGGGATGTTCAGGTCCGAGAGATCGGCACGCTCCTGGTCGCCGCCACTCTTCTTGGCCTGGAGCGAGTACTTCTCTGGCTGCTGTGTCACGATTTCGTCCACGATGCCGCGACTGAGCACACCGGCTCGCATCATGTGCTCCTGCGGGGCCGGCGGCAGAAAGCCAAACATCGGGAACTACGGGCAGCAGAGAACGCGCGTTAGTAGGAGTCCGTGTATATGGCGCAGAGCCTCGTGGTCGCTTACGCCTGGCCGCCATTCCCGTGGTGCGGAGGTGGTGCCTGTGATGCGATGCGCGTACGCCACGATGTCACGTGGGTCAAGCACGACTACGGACCATGACAGCAGCAGCGTGCAGGTGAGAGTGGGCTCAAGGCAAATCCAACCTAACAAAGCGATGGACCTTTGTTCTTCTGCTTGGCATTGTCCAACACGGTCTTGTGCTTCTTCAGCACTTGCGCAATGTCCTGGACAGGCCAACGCCACGTATGTGAATATGGTGCTGGCTGCGTCGCTCGACACCTCGTAGTTCCTACCTGCTGCGACTGACGCAGTTGGGTCGCGTAGTTAATAATCTTCTGCTGCTTGCTCTTGATATTACGTTCGATGGCCTGCAGCTCTCTCTGCGCCTCCTGATGCCGCGCAACTAACAGCAAACAACCACCACGATGAGCGGCCACAACACACTCCACTGCGCTATAGCGGCGACTCTCTTACGCTTTTTGACGGCGCCCAGAAGCTCTCGGTCCTTCTCCAGCACCTTGTGGAACGTATCGTGAACAGTACGGAGCCGCGTGGCCGTGATGGTCGACGGAGGGCTGCATCCCAACCAGGTCATTTCAAAGCGCGTTAACGTTCCCCCTTAAGCTAATCAGGACCCACAGATACGACCAGAAGAAGCGCAGGAAGAGTATAACTCACAGTGATGCCGTGTGGAGCGACTCGAGCAGCTTGGTCACCAGGAAGCGGTGCTCATGGAGAAACACCTCGGTCTCCTCCCGCACGCTCGGCATTGTGGCCCGCGCCAATTGCAAGTGGGTCGAGGGTACAGCGTACCCCCACGCACGCTCGTGGTTACGGGTTACATTGTCTTGGGTAAGGCAAAAACCCGAAAATCCAGTTTGGTTTGATGGGCCAAACACATCCTGATTACGCTCCGCAATGGCCTACTTTGAGGTGGTCCACCTAACATTCGTGCATTCAATGGAATTGCGACAAGTACGTAATCGCCTCTCGGGTTTCCGCCATTCTCGCCAGGTCCCAAACCGCCCCCAAGGGCTCAGTACGGGAAGGCGAATCCGATGGTCAAGTTCTGCTTCGAGTGCGGCGCCAAGAACAACGGCGGCAAGTTCTGCGCCGAGTGCGGCACGCGCTTCCCCGAGGGAGGCATGGGCGGCGATGGCGGTGCTGGAGCAGCAGGAGGAGGAGGAGGAGCAACAGCCTTCGACAATGCGGCCGTGATCAAGACCGTGTCTGCGGGCGTGGCGGCGCTGCCGGCCGCCAGCTCCACGTCGGCCAATGCGGCGTCCTACAACAACTTCCGCCAGAGCGCGTCGACCGTGAACTCGACCATGAACACCATGGACCGCGCGAGCAGCTTCGCCAGCAGCAACGGCTACGGCCGCCAGTCCACCATGCAGCCGCCCCCTCCACCGCCACCGCCCCCGCCGGCAGTGGCGGCCGCGCCTTCCGCGCAGCCCGGTTCGTACATGAGCCGCTCGTACAGCCAGACCGGTGGCTACAACCCCAACCAGAGCTTCAACGACAACAGTGGATACAACAACAACAGCGGATACAACAACAGCGTCAAGTACGCGCCGACACCAGTGCCCGAAGCCGTCCCGACGGCCGCGACGGGCGCCGAAGCGCAGGTATGCTACGAGCAGTGCGTCACGACCATCCGCAACTCGCGTGGAGGCAACAACGAGCACGGCGTGAAGGCGTTCAAGCAGAACTGCAAGATGTACGGCCTCAAGCAGATCGACGTCAAGACCTTCTACGACAGCCTCACGGCCGAATTGGGCCCCGAAGCCACGCTGGCATTTGTGCCGACGCTGGCGCGATTGATCCCGGACGATCTGCGTCGTCGCGAACTGATCGAGTACAACTCGGAGCAGCGCAGTATGCAGCAGCGTCCGTCGGGAGCCATGTTTGGCCCCAATGGCACCAACCGGAGCACCATGCCGTCCTACAACAGGTGCGATCTACCACCAAGGGCCACTCCTTACTCAGATGGCTGCTGAATTGTTACTAATCCGTTGATGGGTATGATTGCCATATGGCAGAGACTCGTCGTCGTCGAGTGACTCGAACATGAGTCGTCAGAGCTCCGTGAGCGGCACCGGATCCAAGGGCATTCTCAAAAACCGCTACGGCGACCACCCGAACTGCGATATCTGCAACGTCGCCTTTGATGTCACCAAGCGCCGTCACCAATGGTAATATGCTCGCCCTCTGTCCGACTCTCTGCCTGCATAGCTGATGATAGGCTGACTTTTGTGGCTCAACACCTGTAGTCGTCATTGCGGCAAACAGATTTGCAGTGCGTGCTCGCCTGTGCGATTGCTGATCCCGCCGGGAAGAGAAGTTGCGGGCGCCAAGGGCTACGATCCTTCAGTTCCACAGCGCGTGTGCATCAACTGTGCACCGGAATTACACCAGTACCAGGACGAACTGGCCACGCAGTACGCACAGGCGAACGAGCAGAACGTGCACCAGGCGGGCGGACGCATCCACGTGCCCTTCAGCAGCAATCTGAACAAGGAATGCCGAAATGCAGCCGACATCATTGGCAACTTCTTCCGTAACGAGTGGGGCGCGTCCTCGGACCGTTCGATCCCAGTGGCGTTTTTGCAAAAGGCTCACGGTCTCGCCATTATGACCATCGTCAAGGCTGGCTTCTTGATCACAGGCAAGGTGGGCACGGGTCTGGTCGTGGCCAAACTCCCCGATGGCTCTTGGTCAGCTCCGTCCGCTATCGGCACGTTTGGTCTCGGCGGTGGCTTTGAAATTGGTGGTGAGCTCGTGGAGATCATGATCATTTTGGGATCGGAAGGCGCTGTCAAGGTGTTCCACAAGCCGCAAGTGAACCTCGGCGCCGGTCTGGATATCGCAGTTGGACCATACGGCCGCTCGGCTCAAGCAGCTGCGGCTGTGAGCACCGGTGGCCTCAATGCCAACTACAGCTATTCACAGAGCAAGGGCTTGTACGCTGGTATCTCTCTTCAAGGCGCTATCATTGCGGCAAGATCGGACTTGAACCGCAAATTCTACGCTCGTGATCTCTCGCCCCAAGAGATTTTAAGCGGATACGTGGCGCCGCCCAAGGCGGCCGAGCCCTTGTACGAAGCCATCGACCGCGCAATGCAGGGAATTGAAGAGCACAAGCAAGAAGTCGCCCACCGCGCGTCTATCATGGGCCCCTGTCGGCTCTGCAACTGTCCGACGTTTGTGGCGCACACCAAGCAAGTCTGGAACAAGAACTGCAAAATCTGCAAGCACGTGCACTAAGCGAAAGCGCACTCGTCCACAGTAGGACCGACATGTTGGCTCGCTTGCGTGTGTGTGCTTGTAAAGTGCGAGAATGAGATACAGCCCAGCAATATGAGCACGCGCCAATTATTAGCCTCACTCAATCGATGGAAAAGACCTTTTTGACTTTGCTCGTGTGCCAATAGGTGGTTTTCAGCTGAAAACAATCGCATCGTGGTGGGAGAAGTGGTCCTGGGATTGGTCTTTGTAAGTTACTGGATACCCAGCGCTGCTAATGTTTCTGTTCCATATCGCTTGGAGGTTTAAACGGCTACAAGTGTACACACCTCGCTGTCGACCAGCGGTAATATTGAGCGAGCGGTTGTGGGGCGGGCGATCGTTTTTGTGTTCTGAGCTTGAGCCAGCGCTTCGCAGTCGGACGCACATCTCATGGGAAGCCGAAGGGCTTCTTCCTGCAGTCGCTGCTTGCTGGTTGGACGATCTTTTTTCTGATACGTAGACAGGAGATCCTGATCGGCTTTTTAATCCTTGCCGCTTGTGAACGAGAACGATCGCGCGAAGGAGCCAAAGGTACTGGACACCACGCGCCGCTTTTGAGGAGAGTCCTTCGAGCCTAACATGAAGAGCAAAGCACTCATCAGCTCAGCTTGTTCTCATCAATGAATAAGAGCCCGAGCAACGTACCGCTAAAATAGCGTGGAGGCAGCGACGCAGCCACGCCTGCCGGTTGACCAAACATTAATGAAGACGGCAGCTGCTTGACATGACTTTCAGGGGCGTTGGTCCAATCGAGAGGCTCTGCTTTCGGCACCACTTCCTTGCTCTGCATGGTCTTGCCCATGGCGTCCGCAGGTGAGAACTGCTGAGAGCTCTCATGCACCATCGGCAACGGAGTCTTCATGACCAAATCGGACGGCTCGCTGGTCATAAAGGGGGACGACGGAGCAGCGGACCGCACAGGCGTTTGGTAGAGCTGAGTCGTGTTCTCTACAGTGGACCGTTGAGGAGAGCACATGACTTCCTGCTTGATGTATACTGCAAAAGCACCAGAGCGCGTCAGAAGCTTCCACAGCCACACATATGCCGTATAGAACATACCGAATTCTTGGACGTCGTCCATCGCTTGGTCCTCACATTTAATAGACACCTCTTGGTGTTGGTTGTCCGCTGGGCTCGATCGCGATGCATTGGATGGAGCAGACAGCTTCTTGGCCGAGCTTGTAGTCGCCGCAGGATCCATAGATCCAGTCGTGGCCGCTCCTTCA
>JAADVF010000538.1:0-20356 GCA_023334555.1 Elongisporangium undulatum
GCTGCAGGAGATGATCGAGCGCGACTTTGAGGACGCGACGGTGCTGACGATCGCGCATCGTCTGGCCACTGTGTTGAGTTCGGATCGCATCATGGTGCTGAGCGATGGCCGCGTGGTTGAGTTCGACACGCCCAAGACGTTGGTGGCGAATCCCGATGGCGTGTTCTACCAGTTGGCCAAAGAGGGTGGATACCTGGATCGTCTTCTCTAGACAGACTGGATTTTGCGATGAATAGAAAACTACTAAAACCCAACGTACGTGCGTGCTTGTTCGTTAAGTCACTACTTCCTTGAATATCTCAAATGCCAGCGTAGGATCGCACGTATCCTCAAGGCAAGGCCGTGGACCCGGCGGAAGTCTGGCAGACCAGCGTTGTTGTCAGCTGTGACTGCCATGCTTGCAGATATTTAAACGTGTGGATAGACCCTCGCGTGTACAGATTGCGAAGCCATTGCGCGTTCCAAGACGCTGATGGGTACGTTCTTCCAGCTAGCTGAGGACTGGACAAGCCATGGAACCCTTCGCAGTCCGAAGCCTGTGGGCGTTTGACACTGGCAAGAGCTTTCTTGTCTCACATTGTGGAAGCCCCCGTTAGTCCCTGTCCCACGACTGCGGGAATTCCTGTGCTGGTTCATTCTTCAATCTGCACGAGAGCGCACGAGAGGCGCAGACAGACAGACAGACAATGGGCTTCTTCACGGTGGTCATCTTCACGATCGTGGGCTTTGTGGCCGGCATGGGCACCATGTACTACTACACCGTCACCAATCAGCAACGCGCGGAGAAGACAAACGGGCCCGTTGCGGTCATGACGAGCGACGCCAACTATCGGTCGGGCGTGTGACTCTGGCAAGAGCGAGCGGCTGAGTGACTCAAGACAATCGACGGAGCGAGCCAAGCGATGGGAGACGAACCGACCGGAAGAAAGGCCGAAGAGAAGGGAGGAGAGATTCTAATGCAAGCGCATGTGATACATGAAACCTGGTGCTGTGTTCTCCCCTTCTTTATTGTCTGTGGCTAATTCATGGCGGAGGAGATGAGTCCAACGCGCATGGCGACAGTCGCGAGCAGGATCAGCACGTTCTGCAGCAGCACTGCCACGCCCGGCCACGTGGACTCGAGGAACGGATTGTCCACGTAGTAGTGCGTGAGCACCAAGATGGAGCCCACGAAGGCGCAGAGGGACAGCGCCACACAGAATAGCACAAAGGTCCTGCGCCATGCAACAAGCCGTCAGTCACACGTGAGGATACTGGAGCCAGCGTCTGCCAGTAGCGCTGCCGCAGTACCTGGCGCGGCAGGCCGTGTCGTCGCTGTAGGCTCTGGAGTTGGACAGCATCTCCCAATCGACAGTGTTGATCCTAGCGATGGCAATCGACACGGGCATCAGTCCAGCACCAACCGCCTTCTCCCCCCCTGTAGGTAACTCACAGTAGGAACGACAGCGTCGAGAGCACGCCCGGCAGCGTCTGGACAAAATGGAACGGGATCTGCGAGTCCGAATGCGACGCGAACGCTGCGCCATCGATGAAGAGCCACCAGCCCACGCCGAACAGCAGGCCGGCCACGTAGCCGCCCGCGCGACCAGCGTCCAGCCCCATTGTCGTCTAATAATCCGAATCACGTGTTTGGGAATACCATCATTCCGGACTATGTACAAACATTCCGACTTGACTGCAAGTTTGTATTGAATTTGCTTAACTGTTATAAAACCGATAGAAACCTGCGGCTGTGCGTGTGTGGTTGGCTACATAAATGGCTGCTGCTTGGCTTGGGCAATGGGCGCCAGCACTTCGGTCCAGATGGGATTGGCCTGCAGACGGCCGAGGAAGATGCTGGGGCCGATCTGCTTGCTCAGCTGGGCCACACAGTCCACGGCCGCGAACTTGGCTAGGCGGTGCGAGCCCTGCAGTGTGAATACGAGCGGGTCGAAGAACAGCTCGAGATACCGCTTGAACACGCGCTTGCCGAGCGCCTCGCACATGGCCGGAAGCTGCTTCCAAAGCGTTTCCTGCAGAGTGCCGGTCTGCGGAAAGTGGCGCAGGATTGCCACGTCCGCGAGCGCCGGCATGAACTGCACAGCCACCTCCGGCGCGACCACGCAGAGCTCACGCACGAGATAGATCGCGCCGTCCGTGTGCTCCCAGGGCTGGTTCTCCTGGTGCGTGTGCACTTCCAGCGTCTTGGGCTCAAGCGCGCAGCACGGGAACGCCTGCTTGCTCATGTGCTTGCGCGCCGAGCGGATGGCGTCGTCGTACTCCTGCTGCGACATGGCCGGCTGGTCCTTGGCCATCACGAGATAGTCGCGCGTGATGGCCGTGACCTTGTCCAGCGCCTCCTGGCCGTAGGCACGGATGACGTTGGCCAGAGCCATGGCCGTGTCTTCGCGCACCGACCAGATCTGGTCGGCCACGTGCTCAAACCAGAGGTGGTACAGCTCATGCAGATACGGCCGGGTCTCCTCTGGGAAGCCCAGCGCGAACTGGGCCGACGCCAGGCACGCGGCATCTCGCACGAGCCAGGCCGCGTCGTGGAAGCTGATCACGAGCGCTTCAAGCAGGCGCGGCACATGCGGGCGGATGGCGTCGGCATCGATCTTCATGCCCAGCTCTCCGATACATTGGCAGGCTGCCTCACGAACGCAGTGATTGGTCATCTCCACGTAGTAGTCCACGATCTCGGGCGCGTATTGTGCCACGATCGCGCGGCCGCGATCGCCCATGATCATACGCCAAGTCTCCAGCGTGTGCTTCTGCACGCGTTCGGCCACGTAGTAGCGGTTCAAGCACAGGCGAGGCACGAGGAACGGCAGGTAGTCACTGCGCACTGGCTCCTGCAGCTTGACCAGGAAGGCGCGCGCCGAGATGGACGCGGCGTAGCGCACCTGGCTCCAGTTGTCTTCCAGGCCACGCATGACGCAACGGTTGAGCGTGTCCGAGATCTTGCGGTTTGCCTCCAGAAAGCCCACGGGCGCGACGTCACAGAGCGCTGAGATGGTGTCCAGCCCCACGACCCGCACGTGGCGGTTCACGTGGAAGCAGCTCTTGGTCGTGATCAGATCCGCCAGCTCGGCGTCCAAGTAGACGAACTTGCCCTGCGCATCGTTCTCCAGGAACGCCGCGGCGCTCTCCTTGAGAATGCACTTGAGCGCGATGTATGAGGTCTCGAGCGCCTTCCAGCCGCTGACGTCGTCCAGCCGATGCGGCGTGGAGGGCGTGCGCGGTGTGCCCGCAGGCGACTGCGGCGGGGTCTCCATGCCGTTCATGCTGATGTTGTCGTCGAACTCTTCCATGCCGCTCTCCTCAAAGTCCGGCGAGCGCGTGAGATTGCACTGCACCGACTCGATGATCTGCGGTGCGAACTCGCTCATGACCCATTCCAGGCGCCATCTGGCCAGCGCGCCCAGCAGCTTGGCGATGGCCGTACGCACGCGCGGCTCGTAATGCTCCAGCGCCTTGTGGATCGTGCCGCGAACGGTTTCCAGCAGGAATGTCTCGGACAGCGGCATCTCGATCTCTGACTTGGCCGTATTGCCATTGCCCTGGATGCTGTCCAGATGCTGCTCCATGCAGTCGCGGATCACGACGCACGCGACTGCGAGCGGCTCCCAGCGCTCCGAGCCGTAGAACAGCAGCGTCTGCAGCCCGCTCTCCAGCTTCTCGCGTGTGGCCGCGTTGCCGGGGGCCGAGGCCAGAGGGTCCTCCAGCAGAGCCAACAGCTCGGCGCTGGTGTCCACCGCGCCCTGCGGCACTTTGCTGCGGTGTTTGAGCGTGCGAAGCGCCGACGCGCCACTCGAGAGCTCCATGGTGAAGGCCTTTGCTTTGCGTTCTGGGCCGTGCGGATCCGCAGCAAGAGTGGGCTTGGCATATTCAACGTCGATTGGCTGAAATACGGGATCCAGATAATTCCAACATAGATCGTGTTTGATTGGATGAAAATCTCAAGGCAACTAATGTTGCACGAAGCTTTTGTCAATCTCATCTCACCGTCTTTTGGCATTTGGGCGTGCCATTAACGGCAGCTTGACATGCGAGCCCGAGGAAGCAGCAGCGAGCACTTGAAGCGGTGCGGGGACCAGCTTCCGGTCCTGATCCAGACGTGAGCCCTTGTACACGGCCTGGGGAGACCGGATGCAAGACGCCGGCACTAACATCGATGTTGCTGCTGCGTTGGCTCGCAGCCATTTGGTCGGCGACAGCGGCGGCGGATGACGAGCCTTCCTTCTGGTGACCACAGGCGAAGCGCAAGGCGACATTAAAGACCCACCAGAGGAATGACTTGGAGAGCTGCTTGACTGGGACAGCCGCTTCCTAGCCAGATAGAGCCGCATGTCTGCGTCGATCGAGCTCGCCGTTGTCTTGGAGTTGCGCTCTTGCGCCACACTGGCCAGAAGCTCGAGATGGTCCAGGTGGATGAGGTTCCCAGCCAGATCGATGCGCTCAAGCACTGGATTCGTGCACCAGGCCGCATATGCAGCGCGAATGGAGTCGTTCATGACGTTGTTGTTACGAAGCACCAGAGTCTGCAGCGCGCGGTTGCTTGTTGTGAGGCAGTTGAAGAGCGCCAAGGCACCAGCACTACCAATGTCGTTGTCTGCCAGGTTAAGATACACGAGCGTTCGGTTGTGGGCGAGGCCTTGTTGCGCGATAGCAACAGCGGCCATATCGCCGATACGGTTCCCATTCAGATCTAGATGTACAAGCGTCGTGTTCAGCGCTAGCGCTGGACCCAAGAAGGCTGCATGCGCATCGGTGTAGTGCATTCTTGCGAGCACAAGCTTGCGCAGCTTTCCGTACCGAGCAAAGAAGTAGTCGCCGAGTAATTGCGCGATACAGCATCCGTCCTCCGGGTTCTCTGTTAGCAGCTCGTTGTCCTCCAAGTAGAGTTCTTCCAGCAGGAAGTTGGTCGTGGACAGCGCCTTGGTGAGTATCTGAATCGCACTTGACTGGGTCTCTGTCTCGGGCGTTAGAGTCGCGATTGGATCGTTTGGAGAAGAAGCATCGGCTGCTGCACTGACGATGGAATCGTTTGTTTGGATATCTCCAAGAGCCAATACACGCAATGTCCGACTGTTTTGAAGCGAGCGCAGGACCGAGAGGAGCCGATCGTCACGAAAATCGCCACTTTTACATATCAAGCAGCGCAAGTGACTGCTGTGCTGCACGGCCGAGACAACGTGCTGCAGAGCAATGGGATCCCGTGACTCCCCCACAAATTGATGTGGAGCTGCATTAGCCAGTACGACAACTGAATTATCGAAGAGTGCATATTTGTCTTCCAAGGAGCTGATCGTTGTCAAGAATACCATGGAATCGATGCCTTGCTTGGCGTTTTCGCTGCATTTGGCAATTAATGATGCGATTCGATTGACAGTTCGTGGTGCGCGCGATCTTTTGATGTTGAAGAGCGCCGCCCTCATCCGTTTCCCACGATACAGTGCCTGGATTTTGCTTGCAGCCACTAAAAGCTCTCGTTCCCGATCTATCTGTAGCCTTGTATGGCTGTGCTTGAGCTGATGGAGCAGAATCTGGGCTTCGTCACGAGCAAAAACTCCATGCGTTTTGAAGAAAACGAACCGCTGCCATGCCCTTTGGATGCGTCGTGCGCATTTTACATGGTGATCGAGAAGTTTTGCTTGCAATTGCGTTGCACTGAGGCAGGCTGCTATCAAGGATTGTTCCTGTCGCTTCCAGCGGAAGTATAGTCGCTGAAGCTGAATTGCGAGTCTTTCTTTCAAGCGATGGAGCCGTCGTTGCGCGTCAAACAATATTCCGATGCCAGTCGAATCTGCATTTCGACGACCAAGATGGCGACGAAACGCGTGTTGGATTGTGCAAGCCGACCCAAACTCCCGCTTTTTAATCGCTCGATGGCTGTCTCGAACTATTCGATAGGAACGTCTGACGCGCTCACCTCGGAAGCAACGCTTATTTCGAAAGTACAAGAAATCCCTGGTTAGATACGAATTGATCCAACAAGTGTGTCAAGATTTTTTCTACCTGAATGAGCCGAGAACTGCGCTCTTCCGATTCGAATCGATGCTCGAATTCGTCCGGAAGATATTGGACTAACTGTTGTCGAACGCGTCGATTGTATCGATATTTCCGCGTGTGATACTTGGCTTTCTGTCTCAACAATGACACGCACAATTGTTGGATCACTTGAATGGACGAGCACTTGGCTTAGCAAGTGTAAGCATGATTGACTTGGCCGCACCAGGTCGTGGATGAATTTATCTCTTTGCGCAGTTATCGCCCAACGTATCCGTGCCGTTTTTAGGTACGTGCGTGCAGTGCTTTGGATTCGCCGAGCCGCAATATCCTGTGCTGCGAACACGGGTGCGTATTTATCGCGTAAGAGACGAAGAACGTTACGTCGATACAACAGGTGATATGGGTGCGAGCGATACTGGTTTTCGGCACGTTGCTGAAGATCTTGTCGTCGTCGTAATGCGCGGTTTCGGCCACAAATTCCGCGATACACACGTGCGATTTGAACTTGCGAAGCATTTTCCAGGTCAAGACGATATCTATCAAGACAGATGTTGTCACTTCAATTGAAGTATGAAAGCTATAACTAACTGCACAAGTGACTCACTTCCATTTCGCAGGGAACCATTCCGCTAGACTTGTGCGGGCCTCTTCGTGATAATTATTCATCTCGAAAATGGCTTCCATGGAGCGAATCGCACGCTCCATCTGGTTACACTGGTAGTAATTTCTCGCTAGTACCAGATAAAGCGAGAGCTTTGCTTGGCGTTGCTCTTCGGTTGGCTCGACTACGCTTTTGGACGACGAAGTTGTTGATTCGACAAGTTCAAGGGCACGAGCCAATGCGTCTGCAGCAAGGACCGCCTCTTGCTGCGCTTGAAAATGATCAGCCAACGCCACATAGGTCTCACTTCGATCTTTCCATGATCTCCACGCCTGTTTTGTCAATGACAATGAAAGCGACTTGAAGGCAAACGCAGCTCGGTGCAGTTCCATAAACGATTGGTCTGCTTTTTGTCGTAATTGCTGAGCTGTACTCGCTCCACCGCCCAACGGAGTGGTCGCATCTGCAAGCATCTCGTGGAGTCGTGCATGGATGTACAATACGTTGAGCAACCGGTCATTCTGTGGGAAAACAAGATGGTGAGCATTGTTTGTGTTCGCCATGATCTACTGCTTGAATTGCCACACTCCAATAGATCTCACCTCAGAGAACTCTTTATCAAGCAATAAATCGTTCGTGTACGAGACGCATCTGGCCAACAAGGCTTCCTTTTCCATGGCTTCGACCGAGCTCGACAAGACCAAGGCTGTGGACGAGATATTCGCGCTGAACAGTTGATATCGTTGCAAGAGAACGAATCGATACTTGACCTCCAGAAGCTGCTGAAAACGTGGAAATGTCTGAAGCAATGCGCTGCAAACATGCAAAGCTCCTGTGTAAACGCCAAGCGCTTCGAGTACGTGCAAATATTCAAAAAGCGCGAACGGGTTGCACATGATCTCCAAATGATTCATCGCGATCTCATACGACGCTTTCGCTTCCCACAAATGATCCCAGTCGCCAGTCGCTTGCCACAGTCGGAAGTAGCATTGTGCCAGTCGACGCCAGCATATACTGGACGTTGCACCGAGTTCCACGGCGCGACAAAGGTGCTTGCACGAACGAGTATATTCTTGCTTGGCGAACAGCAATAGCCCAAAACGTTCCTGTCGCCATCGTTGATCAGGGTCATCGTTCAGACTCTGTTCATGGATATCAAAGACGATCTGATCGTAGGCACGATGCCAGCGTGCACGCGCCTGAATATTCGCTGGTTTTCGTGCGACTTGAGCTATCGACGGCTTTTGCACAATATGAAATGGAGGAGGTGCTGTCGGTGCTGCACTCGATGGCCCCGCTGACGATGAGTCGGATGCAAGTATCGGCCCCTGCTGGGCAGCTCTCGCTTGGTCTGCATTGCGCTTTTTCGCTTGTGGCTGCTGCTGCAGCTGCCTTGGTGCAAATGACTTGGCCATTCTGCTTTTGGGCATTCCATTGCGGTGGCCGCCCGAGGTGCTCTCTCGGGACCAAGCATCTGAGTTGCCTCCAAAAGTTGGCTGAAAGTCAACAGCAGTGTCGTGGTAATCATCTCGCGGAGGCTTTGGTATCCGATGAAGCTTCGGTTCCAACCCTTGCGCGATCTCTTTCTTGATGCGATTGCGGCGAAGGATCCGCGCGCGAAGCCTGCGTCTGCGCTTCGTTTCATCGGAACTTAAAAGCGCGTTCAGCTGCATGGAGTGATGAGATATGAATATCCTCTGCCTCTGGCAAAGGCTATGGTTCCCCTTCCCTCGGAACGTCTCGTGATCTCATTGATATACAATTTCCAAGTCTAAGAAACGGCCTCGCAGCTTTTTATTCCCAGCGCGAGGCGGCAGAAGTCGCTTGAGAGCGACCGAGTGATGGGTCAGGCAGCAGTCGCGGTCGTCGTCCTGGGGCCCGTGAAAAAGAACGCCATCCCGACTGTTTGCTGTCTCCTTCGCTGCTGCCATCGCTCCGCCATATTGTCCGTTGTGTTGAAGCCTATCCTAGACTTCCGACATGGATGCTTCGCAGACCGAGCCAGCCACGCTGCAAACCCATGAAGCGACGCCAGGGCAGGAGATGCAAGACAGTCTGCCATGTGTACGAGGTCCTGCAAGACGTCGACGCATTAGCCTTGGCGCTCGCAAACGCCCGAACCTGAAGATCGATGCCGACGCTGACGAAACGAAGGACAACAAATCGGCCAATGAAGCGCAAGAAGCGAAGGATTCCACGTCGACCGAAGCAGCAGACACCGAGACGATCCCATGGTGGATGCTCGAATACCGCTGCCCACCTCCTGGCCATTTGGGCGCTCACGATGTTCCGGTGGCAGCACAACATGAAGTGAAACAGGCGCAAGACGAAAGTCCAAGCAAGTCCAACGAAACGCTGGCCAAGCTGGAACGCCACGAGACACCGGAACGCGCGAATCGAAGGCCTCGTATATTGGGCATGACCATGTCTACGAACGCTTGCCGTATGTAGCATACATCCTCCTGTCTGTCTCTGGAAGCCGTGGCTCACGCATTGGCAACTCCTTCTTGCAGCAGAGAGCAGTCCGAATCAGAAGCGCAAGATCATGCATTTGGATCCGACCACCCAAATCGCCACGGGCGTCGTGGCCAAAGAGCTCAAGCGCTTCCACGAGACTTCTATCTCCTCCGCTACTACGTGCGTAGCTTGATAAGCTCTTGACGAAGCACGTGGACCATCTAACGCTATGGATGATGTGGTTACAGGAATGAGCCGAAGGAAACGCCACCGCGTGCTTTGGCTGTCGTGACGCCGTCGAATCTCGTGTGCCCACTCAATAGCATCGAGATCAGCACCGGCGTCGATGGCAGCCAAGCGGACGACGCGACTGCGTCTGCAGATCAAGGCGATGAGTCATAGAAGAAACGGAACGAGCTCTATTCCATTATGATACACTAACAACGGTACAGATACGAACGCAACTAATATAAGCCCATGATATGCACTGATCAATTCCCGTCTGGCTTTGGAGTCGGAGTGTATTTTGATAAATAAGTCTGAAATAGGAAATCAGCCTTTTCTTGAGTTGTGCTATAGGTCTTTTAGCATTTTTATATTTTATGTGAGTTACATGCCCCAAAACACCAATTTAACGTGTCTTTCTGCACTCGAGGCTTTTCTGGAATGTTCTCACACTTCAATCCAGTATACCGTTGAAACCTCTTATAAAGCATAAAATACACTTCGCGATCTTCCGAGTTGTACAGTTTAAAACTATCGAGCTGTTTGCCATTGGAAGTTTCCACTCCAAACCAGCCAAAAAAGCTAGACCCAGCTGATGTGTTTAAATCATCACCAGCCAAGTCATATCAAGTCTCACAGTCTTGCCCCCAACGCCAGGTTTGGCTGCTCATTTAGGAGATCGAAATGAGTGGCGAGGTCAGTGGATCGGATCTGGCGGTTGCTGCCTGCGGCTCTGGCTGACGTGTATGTGTGTGTGTGGCTCTAGGCTGCTGAGTGGAAGAACAAGGGCAATGCGGCGCTGTCCGCCGGCAACCCCAAGGAGGCCGTGGAGTGCTACACCAAGGCCATCGCGCTGAACCCGAACGACCACGTGTTCTTCTCGAACCGCTCGGCCGCGTATCTGTCCATGGACGATGCGCAGCACGCGCTCGAGGACGCCGAGGCCTGCGTCAAGATCAAGCCGGACTGGGCCAAGGCCTACTCGCGCAAGGGCGCGGCCCTGCACGCGCTGCGTCAGTACGAGGAGGCCGTGGGAGCCTACGAGGAGGGCCTCAAGGTCGAGCCGGGCAATGCGGCGTGCACCAACGGCGTGGAGGAGGTTAAGAAGGCCATGGCGGCCCCGGCTTTCAACCCGTTCGCCAACGCGTTCGGCCCGGACATGTTCGGCAAGATCGCGACCAACCCGCGCCTGGCGCCGTTCCTGAGCGACCCGGAGTTCGTGACCAAGCTGCAGGCGATCCAGCGCGACCCGTCGTCCATGGGCCAGCACATCAAGGACCCGCGCGTCATGACAGTGCTGGGTGAGCTCATGGGTCTCAACATCAGCACGCCCGGCGGCGAGGACGACGACGAGGAGATGCCCGCGGCCTCGAACCAGTCGTACACGGTGCCTCCGCCCAAGCAGGCCGAGCCGGCCAAGCCCGCGGCGCCCGAGCCGATGCAAGAGGACCTGACGGAGGAAGAGATCGCCGAGCGCGAGATCAAGAAGCAGGCCGAGGCCGCCAAGCAGCGCGGCAACGATTTCTACAAGAAGAAGCAGTTTGCCGATGCCGTGACGTGCTACGAAGAGGCCATCGCCAAGGACGCGACCAACATCGCGTACTACAGCAACCTGGCGGCCGTGCGCCTCGAGATGGGCGCGTTCGATGCCTGCATTGAGGACTGCAAGAAGGCCATCGAGGTCGGCCGCGCCAACCGTGCCGACTACGCCGCGATCGCCAAGGCGTACGTGCGCATTGGCAATGCCCACGCTAAGAAGGGCGAGACGGAGGAGAACCTGGAGGCTGCCATCAACGCCTACGAAGGCGCGCAGATGGAGAACCGCACCAAGGACGTGGAGAAGAAGATCAAGACCCTGCAGGTGAAGCTCAAGAAGGCCAAGGAGCTCGCGTACATTAACCCGGAGCTGGCGCTGGCCGCCAAGAACGAAGGCAACGAGTTCTTCAAGAACGGCCAGTTCCCGCAGGCCGTGGAGCGATACACGGAAGCCATCAAGCGCGACCCGTCGAGCGCTGTCTACTACGCCAACCGTGCTGCAGCCTACACCAAGCTGACGTCGTTCGTGGAGGCCAAGAAGGATTGCGAGAAGGCGCTGGAGATCGACCCCAAGTACGTGAAGGCCTGGAGCCGCATGGGCGCCATCCAGACGTTCATGAAGGAGTTCCACAAGGCCCGTGAGAGCTACGAGAAGGGTCTCTCGGTCGACCCGACCAACCAGGAGTGCAAGGACGGCCTGCGCAACGTGGCGTACAAGATCCAGAGCGGCGAAACGGACGAGGAGCGCGCCGCCCACGGCATGGCTGACCCGGAGATCCAGGCCATCCTGCGCGACCCGGTCATGCAGAACGTGCTGAACGACTTCCAGACGGACCCGATGGGTGCCCAGCGCCACCTGCAGAACGCCGGCATCATGGCCAAGATCGAGAAGCTGATCGCGGCCGGTGTCCTGCAGACCAAGTAATGCCCTGCAGCAGCGTGACTAGTGCCAACGGACAGATGATATGACCCAATTGATTCATTTGTATTTGTGAAGAGCCAGAGTCCTGCGTTCTCACTCTGCCTGCTGCCCTTGAAACAGGACTCGGAAGCAGTGAACAAACTCGTCCAAGGCCATCCACTGGTCCGGAAGCAGCTTCTGTTGCTGCAGCTCCTGGCGAATGCTCTCGAGATCCACCGGCTGCTCGTTCGGCTCTGCTGCGTTTGGAGCCAACTGAGCTAGAGCTTCCAGCGCAGTCTGCACTGGCACCTGCTGACTGCCGTCGCTCTCGCGTACCGTCGGACGCAGTCGCTGGAAGACGCTGCGGAGCAGGACGTTGGTGTCCTGATGCACCTTGAGCTCTTGCTGCAGCTGCGTCAGTCGATCCCGGAGTGGTCGGATGCAGGCCAGCTGACGCTCGAACCGAAGCTTGCTGGCGTGGATCTCGTTCTTCGTGCTGACCATGAAGCCTTCCAGGCGACTCAGCTCGTCTTCAAGCTGCTTCTTCTGGGCCGCATCAGCAGCTGCGAGACTGGACTTGCCGGTTGACCCCGAGCTCGACGGCTTTTGCGCCTCCAACGCTCGCTTTTGGTTCATCAGTTGTGCTAACTCGACTTGCACATCCACCAACGTGCACAGATCTCGCCTTGAAACACGCGCCAGGGCGTCTTGATGCTGCTTGCGAGTCTTCTGGAGCTTCGCGACAGCAGTCTTCTTCACAGCTAAGCACGCCTTGGCCTACACACAACTCACGACTGGTGATGATGACAGCTAGAGAGGCTGCAACAAGTGGAATGCGAGGCACCTCTGCGATCTGCTGCGCCAGCTGCCGATTGCTGAGCTTCTGGTCCATCACGCGCTCCTTCCACTCGACGCTGGAGCGTGGCTTGCCGCTTGAAGGCCGTGGACTCCCGCCCATGACGCTCGCCAGCGTCACCTGCGCCTTGAGTCCGTCCAGCTCCCGCTTCAGATCCTTGGATCGGATCTCCTTCTCGCTCAGCTCGGCTGCTACCGTGTGGTATTCGTGCGTAAGCGCCTGCTTCTCCTGCTGCAGCGTCTGCAGCATCTCACGCAGCGTTTCCTCATCGCGGAAGAACAGTGTGTTGCTCGCGTATGACGTGGCCTTGCGAGGCTTTGGCTGCTCTCGTGGCTGCAGCACTGGACTGCGTTTAGAGACCACAGAGCCCGCTTCACTCTCATGCGATCCGGTCGGCGATTCAGCCGCGTTGTTGTTGCTCACATCCAGCACTCGGTCGTCGTCCTCCTCCTGCTCGTACTCGTCGTGGTCGTCTGCATACTCTTCCTCTGCATACGATGCGTCTTCCTGCTGCTCTGTATCGTCCTGCTGCTGCGCAGACGCTTGCGACAGGAAGCGAATGGCGTTCTCTCTCGACGCATCCTGGCCATAGAGACACCCAAGGTCACTCCAAAAGCCACTCAAACACCACGGCGTCGCACGCCTGCGCGCACCTCCCACTGCTCCTCTCCGTCGTCGTACTGCACGAAGAGGCCTTTGGCTGCGTCATACTCGGCCACCACGCCCTCGAACCACTCGCCTTCGCCTTCCCAGAACACGCTCACGCGCGTCCCCACGCGGTCCATGGGCTCTCCTGCGTGCGCGTCTGTTGGGGTCGGTTGAATCTGATAACGGTACGTGCGTTCGGGACCGTTCGGGACCAGTGAGTCATGGTGGTCAACGTGAACGTGGGCGTGCTGGGTCATGTGGACTCGGGCAAGACCCATCTCGTGAAGGCTCTGAGCACGCAGCTATCGACCGCCGCGCTGGACAAGCACCCGCAGAGCCAGCAGCGGGGCATCACGCTCGATCTCGGCTTTTCCGCGTTCCGATTAGCGAACCAGGAGCCGAGCGATGCCGATTTGCAGATCACGCTCGTGGACTGTCCGGGCCACGCATCGCTGTTCAAGACGATCCTGGGCGGGGTGGCCATCGTGGACTGCGTGCTGCTGGTCGTGGACGTGCGCAAGGGCGTGCAGCCGCAGACGCTTGAGTGCCTGCTGGTGGCGCAACTGGCCGTGCAGCAGCGCATCGTCATCGCGCTCAACAAGATCGACACGCTGCCTTTGGCGACCAGAGCGCTCGCTGTCCAGAGAGCGCAGGACGACCTGCGGGTGTTTCTGGGCAAGCACTTTCCGCAGCTGAGTGCAGAAGAGATCGCGATCGTCCCGGTGGCCGTGGCTCCAGCAGCAGAAGCGGGGGGAGAAGCGCCGCAGCCGATCGGTCTGGAGCTGCTGGTGCAAGCCATTCGATCCAGACTGGACACGCCGACGCGAGACACGAGCGGGCCCTTCAGCATGGCGATCGACCACTGCTTCGCCATCCAGGGCAACGGCACGATCCTCACGGGCACCGTGCTCTCGGGGTCACTGCGCGTGGGCGACATAATCGAGCTGGTTGGTCTGGGGCTGCAGAAGCCCGTCAAGTCCATCCAGGCGTTCAAGCAGAGCGTGGACCGAGCGCAGCAGGGCGACAGAGTGGGTCTACGAGTCAATGGGCTGGACGCGTCGCTGGTAGAGCGAGGCGTGGCAGTGACTCCCCAGAGCATGCCGTTCGTGCGGCAGGTCGTGGTGCCCGTTTACCGCATCGCGTTCTTCCAGAGCGTCTGCAAAAGCAGCGCCAAGTGCCACGTGACCATCGGTCACACGACAGCCATCGCTGTGGTCACGTTCTTCACGCGTCTGGGCAGCGAGCCACAGGCAGAGAGCGCTGCTGCCTCTCGCGACGCGTTCGATGCTTTGGATCTCTACGAATACGTGGCGCAGCTGGATCCGATCGGAGCGACCGTGTCCGGCGACACCGAAGTGGATGCTACTGCTGGGTCCGTAGCTAATCAACGACCGCTGTTCGCGCTGCTTCAGCTAGACCGCGCAATCCTGTGCCTTCCAGATGCCGTCGCTGTGTGTACTCGATTGGACCTCAATGCCAAGAAGTTCCCGTGTCGCCTGGCGTTCTACGGACCGATCCAAGGCGCCGTGTTAGAGCCAAGCAAAACGGCAGGCCAGCAGCAAATGGATCTGCAAACCTCCCGCTGGCAGAACAAGGTGCTGGAGCTGCGGCAGCTGCGTATCGGCCGCATCAAGACTCGCAGTGGCACGGTTGACAAGGTGACCACCGGCGGTCAGCAAGTGGACGTGATCGGCAAAGACATGTTCGCCAAGGATGCTGATCTGAGCGTCTACCTGGGCACGACTGTCATGTGTGAAATCTCCAAGGCGCTGCTGAATATCGTGGCTCCGTTTGGCAAGACTGGCAAGTTCCGCCTGCAGTTGATCGACGAGAGCCCCGCCGGAGTTCTGCCGAGCCCAGGCGAGCGATTTGAGCTGCGGTTCCTTAAGGTCATGGCGCTCAAGAGTCCAGCAGGCCAAGCGCCCAAGCCGGCGGCTGCCTCCTCTGTGGTTGAAGCGAGTCAGAAGTTGCTGCAAGATGTGCGAATGCTCTACCCAGAGGCGTTCGCACAGCCACAGTCATCAGATACAAAGGTGTTTGAAGAGGGAGTCGTAAGCGGTGCACCCAGTGACGCAAGCCTTGTCACAGAGTTGTCCGCACTGTCCGTTGCAGCAGCCTCCGAATCATCGTCATTGGAGGCAGCGGAGCTCGTCGCTGGAACGATCGAGCGGCTCAAGGGCGAGACCACCAGTGACGGACGCAATCCGTTCGTGATCGTCTCTGGGCTCTTCGCCAGTGACGCAGAAGCGTTGAAAAGCGTTGGAAGCACTGTGTTTTGCTGGGTCTCGCTTCCTGGCCACGCTGAACAAGTCGTGGAGCAAGGACAGATCGAGAAGCCGTTCGGAAAGGCGGGTAAAGTGCGCGTCGTGTTCGCTGTCAATGGCGGAACGCTGGCGCAGGTAGGCCAGGCTGTGTATCTGCAGCCATAGTAATCAAGTGTTCAAAGCAGTGCCCGGTATCGGATTTATTGGATCGTTAGCTCAATCGGGACTTGTTAGCGTCGCTGTCGGGCCGGTGCAGCGACCAGGAGGGCACCATCCTTGGCAGAACATGTTGGTAAGTCCTTCTTTGTCGCCGTAAGTACCATCAGGACACCGAATCACGATGCCACGCCGGCAGTAGAACCCCTTGGGGCAGATCTTCTGGTCTGTACGCGTCGTGTTGAGCGCATCTCCGGAGCCGTCGCCGGCACCGATGCTGTAGAATCCACTTTGCACCAACAGCGGCTTGTTGCCGGTGCCCTCAGGACAGTACACCGTGGAATTGCCACACGCGACCTGAGTGCTGGAGATGCTGGGTGGGGACGGGTACGACGGGCAGTAGTAGCCAGCAGCGCACGGGCCCGAGCACTGCGGGGTCTGCAGTCCGCTGGTGGCGCCGTACGTGCCTTGAGGGCACTGTCGCTTCATGCCGTCGCTGGCGCAGAAGTAGCCTGGCTCGCACGGGAGCTGGTAGAACCGTGTGCTGTTGGTGCCGCCGACAGAGTAATAGCCTGGCACCACGGACACTGGCAGATCGGAGCCGGTGCGACAGATATATTGGTCGCTACCACACTGTATTTGGGTGGCGGACGTGCTTCCTGGCGGGCAGTAGTACCCGCGAAGGCAACTGCCAGTGCATTGAGGCGACTGCTCCATCGGTTGGTCTCCGTACCGTCCAGCCGGGCAGATGAACCGCTGTCCGCCAACGCAATAGTAGCCAGGCTCACAGGCCACTTGGGCGTCTCGGATCGCCAGTGTGCCTGCAGTGGGGTCGTTTTGGCTCCGCAAGGTCAGATTCGCCAGCCGCACCGTGTAGTACCCTGGCGTCACGGGCTTTGGGATGGCGCTGCCTTGCGGACAGTACACATGTGGGCCTCCGCACGGCAGTTGCTGGCTGCTGGTGCTCGCGAGCGGACAGTAGTAGCCCGGAGCGCATACTCCGGAGCAAAGTGGTCGAGTTTCCATGGCCGAGTTGCCATAATACCCCGCTGGGCATGGGGAACGCAGTCCATTGAGACAGAAGAAGCCTTCCTCGCAGGGGAACTGCTGCGACCGCGTGAAGCGACTGGGACTCGCAATGGCGTCGGCCACTGTTTCGAGCACCAGCGTGCTGTTGGGCTTGAGATCGCACGTCATAGTATTTGTATTGAAGAGCAGGTGGTACCCGGCTGAAGTGCTCCAAGCCAGGCCGCCGTCGCGTCGAAAGCAGATGCAGGACCGCCCATCGCTGCTGCTGGTTGTTGTCCACTGGGGGCACGGCTGACACAGCGCCGGGTCGTCTCCGGGCAAAGGTTTGAAGGAGCCGCTGGGGCACAACACGCACATCGCCAGTGGGAACAGGAAGTCGCCGTAGTTGACAGCGATCGGACTCGTGCCTGTGAGCGGGTCCACGTAGCTCGACTGCGACGTGGAGAGATCGCGGAACATGCCTGGCGGGCACTCGTCGCTGGACTTGGAGGTGTAGAACCCGCCGCTCACAGCCACTGGAGCAGCCGAGCCTGACGGGCAGAAGACGGATCCAGCCCCACACTCCTTCTGCGTGGCGCTGGTGCTGCCTGGTGGGCAGTAGAACCCAGCAGCACAAGCGCCTGAGCACCGAGGGTTCGTCTCGCCAGCGCTTGAGCCGTACGTCCCGGCAGGACAGGGGAAGCAGTTGCCTTGCCACGCGAACTCGCCTGGAGCTGCCTGTCGCTGGTCTACACGCGTGAGCTCCAAGCTCAAGCCGAAAGAGGCTGAAGCGGCTGCGAACGTGCAGTAGCCCTTGGCTGCGACGGAAGGAAGCGCTGATCCCTCGGGGCAATAGAAATTGCTTCTTCCACAGCGGAATGCCGTGGCCACAATGCTGCCCTGAGGACAGTAGAAGCCAGCTCTGCACAGTCCGCTGCAGCTGGAAGCCGTGAGCCCTGACCTGTTGCCAAACGAGCCTACCGGACACTTGGAGCGCACGCCATTGACGCAGAAGTGGCCGGGCTCGCACAACTGCTGGCCAAAGCGTGTACGAGCGTCTTGATCCAGCTGCTCGCTGTTGATGCGAGACTGAGAGCCTGTGGTGTAGTAGCCGACAGCTACAGGCACCGGCCGAGGCGCTCCCCGTGGACAAAAGAGTGCCGCACCACCACATTCAACCTGCGTGGCGCTGGAGCTACCAGGCGGGCAGTAGTATCCAGCAGCACACAGTCCTGAGCAGGCGTCACTGATCAGCGCTGTGGCATTGCCGAACGTTCCGCCGGGGCAGAGCGTGGCTTGGCCGTTGTGCGCACTGCAATACGAACCCAACGGACAGACAACGGCCTTGGTGCTGAATTTGGAGTCGCCATTGATCACGTACGCGCCTGGATTCGGTCGATTCGGCTGGCCAGTGCCCGTGGGACAGAACGCTCCGGTGCCGCAGGGAACGGCCGTGGCTGAGATGCTGCCCTCTGGGCAGTAGTATCCTGCGTGGCAGGGGCCGGAGCACGACGCCTCGCTGAGTCCGATCTTGCCGCCGAACGTGCCGGCCGGGCACTTGATGGGCGTGGCTGTCTGCTTAGGGCAGTAGTGGCCGGAAGGGCACGCAGCTGTACATTGCGCCGTCGCCAGCGCTGTCGTGAAGCCGTACGTTCCTGCAGGACACGGTAGCTGCCGGCCATGGATACAGTAGAACGCTCTTGGACAGGCGTGAGTGCTGTGGCGGCGGCGAGCGGTTGCACCGATCGAGTAGTGACCGGAAGGAACTGGCAGTGGGGAGATGGAGCCGGTTGGACAGTAGCGATCTTCGCCGCCGCATTCGAGTGGAGCTGCTGTCGCTAGTGGGCAATAGAAGCCTGCAGGGCACGGGCCCGAGCACGAGATGGAGCGCAAGGCTTCAGTGGTCCCGTAGGTTCCTGCTGGGCACGCGAGGCGTCTGCCGCCACTACAAGAGCCCACACACGTGTGAGTTGGTTGCGCTCTGCTTCCATAACGTGGCGTACGTACGTGCAGTAGAAGCCTGGCTCGCATGGCATAGCTCCGGGGCATGGCTGCGTAGTCGTGGCGCCATCTTTCTGGTAATAGCCCTCGAAGGAGCACACAGGAGGACGCGCCGTCGCTTGACTCACACAGAGAAGCAGCAGTAGCAGCAAAGGGCTGCAGAGTCGTGGGAGCTGCTGCATGCTTGATCCAGCGTCATCGGAAAAAACAGAGCGCGTCGTTTCGTCGTCGAGCGGGCGCTTGAGCGCTGTCGGTTCCAAGAATTCTCAGCCGCTCGTTCAGTGCGCCACGGCTTCGCATCTTGGCTCTAAACTTCTACCGTTTCCCTCATGTATGGTTCATTCAATGGCGCATTAGATGGCTTGTTGTACGTTGCAGTGGCCGACTGTCCCCGCGCTCTCTTGACTATTATCGGAAAGGCGAGAGAGATCATCGTTCTTTGCTCGCAATGGGCTCGGCCGACAACCGTAGAGCGCGGAATTTGTCTGGCAAGTCGTGCTGCTCGGGGCTTCAGAGAGAGCTGCAATAGCGGTGCAGCCGTTGACAGCTCTAGATGAGGGACACGTGGACTTCTGTACGATCACGAAGGTGAGTGAAATGACTAGAGCGGATTGGGTTGCAAGGTGATCCAAGACGTGATGTAGGCTTCCAATCGTTCAGATATATTCATCTGGATTCATTTCTAGTTTCGTGAGCAAAGCGGTGAGAGCTGCTCGATACTTCACGTTGGTCTCTTGCAGCACGTGCACTTCGCGTTTGAGCTTGGCGTTCTCAGCGAATAATCTGGCATTCTCAGCGAATAATCTGGCATTCTCAGCGAATAATCTGGCATTCTCAGCTAGAATTCTGGTGTTCTCAGCTTGAATTCTGGTGTTGTCGTTCTCGAGATTCTCGATCCGGATTGTCAGCTCTCTGTCAACAGCACCATCAGCCAATCTGGTCACCCAAACTTCCGCCTTGAGACCATCTTTTCTGCGGTAGAGGGTCTTATAGGCGGCATCCTTCTCGGCGACGTCCAGGCGTTCAAACTCCTCCACTGGCAGCGACGTGCTGCCAGTCGACTCGGTGGACGATGGTGGAATCGGCACAGCGACTGCCATTGCGAGGTACTTGAGAGGAAATACTTGAATGGAGCTTTCGCAAACCAACTTGCTTGTTTCTCTCCGTCAGGAAGCATCAATCTCAGCGCAAGCTTCCAGCTTGGCTTCACGATGGAACCGGAAGCCCCATCACAGACACTTAGTCTCTCACGTGCTAGAGAACCTATTAAGCAATTGCTTGCGTCAGCTTCGTTGACAAAGCCTGTTGAGCGGCAAATTAAACTAGCGCGTCTCTCACCGTGGCTACTCGCTCTTGTACGTCTCATACTGGCCCACAAACTTGGCGCAATCGGCTCGGTCCCGAACCGCTCACTCTCACGTGCTTGAGGGATACGTCCCAGTAGTTGCCATGCCACGTGAACTCACCTAGAGCTGTCTGTCGTTGCTCCACACGCGTGAGTTCCGAGAGAAGCCGGAAAAGGCGCAAGCGGCTGCGAATGCGCTGTCGCCCTTGGCTGCAACGGAGGGAAGAGCCAATCCCTTGGGGCAATAGAAGGTGCTTCGTCCGAGGAAGCCAGCTCTGTACAATTCGCTGCAGCTTGAAGATGTGAGCCTTGTTCGGTTGCCGAACGAGCCTGCCGGGACTTTTGAGCGCACACCATTGATGCA
>JAADVF010000539.1:0-20323 GCA_023334555.1 Elongisporangium undulatum
CTTATGATGCTAACATGATTGTCTTGCATTGTAGGCAAGCTCGCCAAATGAATGAGTGCTTAAAGCTTACGAGGGACCTTCTGACGACGAGTGCTCGTGATGTCGCGTTGGCGATTCGAGTCGGGGCCCAACAGGTTCGCGTTGAGTTCACAGCCAAACATCTTAAACGAGCAGAGGCACAGATTCGGGAGTTACAGGAAGCATACAAGCACGCAAAAGAGCAACTAATGAAGACTGCTAAGCAAGCAATGCAGCTCAAGCGTCATGCAGAAGACGAAGCTCCGTGGGACGAGCACGAGGAAGCCTTTGCTGGACTCTCGGACGACCTTGATGATCTGAGAGGGCGTATTGAGAACAATAAGGCATCGTTGGATTGCTTCCGAGGAGATCGCAGCATTCGCGAAGTTTACCGACAAGCCTGCGAGGAAATTGAAAAAGACGAGGCCGAGCTGAAGAAGCTTGAGACGTTTGTCAATTCTGGCGAAAACGCGATCAACGACATCAAGGTAACGGTCACTTGGGCTTGGTTCAACTGCCACATTGAATTCTGAATCATCTGCTTGCTCATTACAGGGAGCGTGGCATGGCCGATTGAAAGAAGTGATCACTCAAATTGATTCGTCGTTCAAAAACTTTTTCAAGGACATTGGATGCGTTGGTGAAATCGTTTTGGACGATGAGGACTCGGTAAGTTCTCCTCATTCATGATGACTGCGCTAACCTGATACTCACGTCTAGCTTTCTATGTCATCATGCAGGACATCTCAAAGTGGGGCATTCAGCGCCGTGCTCAGTTCCGTAAGGGCACGAAACTCTCGACCATGACTGCTGAAGAGCAATCCGGAGGCGTACGTAACCATTTTTTTGTCAACTTCGTGGAGATGACTCTAATTCGAATCGCGGCAATCGATTCTTGCAGGAAAAATCGGTCGGTACAATCATGTATTTAATGGCCCTCCAGAGCTTGACGCAGTGTCCGTTCCGAGTCGTGGATGAGATCAACCAAGGCATGGACGTCTACAACGAGCGCAAGGTGTTTCAGCGTATCACCAAATCGTCTTGCGGCAGCAAGCTCCCGCAGTATTTCCTCATCACACCGAAACTGATCACGGGTCTGGATTACCACCGTGATACCAAGGTCATGATTATTCTCAATGGACCGTGGAATAACCTGCCGCAAGAAAAGTGGGATGCCAATAGCTTCGTGTCCTGCGCACGCCAACTGAAGCGCGTTGGCAATGGAACAAGTGCGACGGGTTCCAGCAAGCGAGTGCGTACCAAAGACGAGTCGCGCGCATGATTGAGTGGGGATCCATGAGATGATTTTTTAGTTTTTGGGTTTGTCAAGACATCTATTCTTCAACTGTTTAGCTTCCTCTCTACTGTCTGTTGCTGTTGGGCTTGCTCCATCGATTTGATTTGATAGGATGATATCCTGAATTTGGTTAAGTCCTGATCTTTGATAACGCACCAAATCGCCAGCAAGGGATGAAGTCGTTGGTGTGTGCAGTTGTCGGGGACGGACGCATCTTAGTCATTGAGATCAACAAGCGTTAGTCAGCTGAAGGAAGTGATCAAGGAGAAGAACACCAAGTCGATCCTGTCGGATGCGACTCGACTGACGCTCTACTTCGCGAGAAGGGCAAGAACTGACTCAAGGAGGCGACGCCGATACAAAAAATTTGGCAAACGGCCAGATCCCCAGCGGAATCCATGCTGCGCTAGAAAAGAAGGGGAACAAGATGGATGGATCCAAGGTATCGAATTGGCAACACTGCGTTCGCATTTCCAGACGAAGGGGGAGACGAAATCCACGTGTTGGTGGCGATCCCGGGGCTCCAACAAATTCCATTCAACAACAGCAAGCTGCAGCCCCATCCGAGTCGCAAACGAAAATGGGAAGAGCTGAATCAAGTCCTTAATCGCAACAGGAAATCTAAGCTCCAGGAGGAGGCTGGCGAATCGTGCGCTTACGTGGCATTCAAAGACATGGACACAATCATGCCTACGGCCACGCCGGAGATGACAGCATCGACTTGCTATATGCCTGTCTCCGTGTGGTGACAAAGGCGTTCGGAGACGTTGGGACTTGAGGAGAAGCGAAACACTTCATCGCCCCTGTGCTTGCCTGTGTATGCGGTCTTTTTGATCAGGGCGAAATCCAGCTTTTGGACGGAAAGACCGTTGTCGAGAAACGAGTTCATGGCGACGCGAGGTTTGAGTTCGTGCTCAAACGCGGCCGCACACACGTCTGCATCATCGAGGCTAAGAGGAACGATACAGCAAGGCCTTGGTGAGGCGTACATTGGGAGCGAAGTGCTTACGGACGTCCACGGGCTGGCGACAGTTGGCAACATCGTCACGACCTACAAGGACCGGCAGTTCTCCAGACTGCTGGATCAGCGGATTGAACGCGATAACTCGACGATACAAATCGATCACGGCTTTCCACGGCGAGAATTCGTGAAGTCAGTGGCTGAGAAGATCTACGCCATGTTGTCTGTAGATGATGAGCCGTTCAGTGGATTGCTTGTGCCCTGCATGGTCTCGTGGCTTGTGTCGAGATCACTTGCTCATTGAATCCAGTGAATCGCAAGAGGAAATTCGAATGGAAATGTTAAGAATTATCAACAAAAATGAAAGACTCGAGCCCGCTCCGGCGTTGAGAATGGCAGAGACTAGTCCCTCATCCGATGAAGTCGCCGACTGCTAACGCCAATAGAAGGGCGTCTCCTCCTCTTGCCTCTCTTTCATGGTGACTTCAACGCTCAAACAAGAGCCCAATCAAGAGAACTTGGAGATTGCCTTGTAGATGATGATCACGATAAGTCCAAAGATGACGAAGTACAGCAGAGCGATCTGTGTAAAGATCTTGCGCTTGAGACTGTCCAAGTGCGTGCCGGCCTCGTTGGCATTTGTATGGGTATCATTCACCTAATAACAACCACAATGAGCTTCAGAGTCCACATCGGCTGCCATAAGCCATAGACAGTAACCAAACTGCTTACATTGGCGCCAACGTTGACCAGGTGCTCGCGCTGCACAGCGAGGTTGTTCTGAACGTTCTGGGCTGTACATGATGCCAACGTTAGCTCTACCAGAAGGGCGTACACACAGCTGCAGCAGCAGATCCACGTACCAACAGCTTCAGTCTCAACCAGCACAGTCTGGGCGTCGGTCAAGTGGTTGTCGGTGCTGTTCAGAGGCGAATGACAAGTCAGTGGCCATACAGATAGAGATCCGGCCAGCGCCTGCGCTTGAATAGGCTTACCGGTCCATGCGCTGCTGGTAACTTGCCATGTTCTCTTGCTGTAGCCATTCAAACAAACAATGCAGAAACCCCTATGAGCAAAGCGAGAGCTTTGTGGCAGCAGTAGGGACCAACGTACTGCGCTCATGTTGGCAGGTCGGTCGTTCAGACGCTGCTGGCTGTCGGCGATGAGTCGAGAGCTGTCCAGACTGGACTTGAGCTTGCCGATCTTGGACTTGAACGTCCGCAGCTGCTGGCGCATCTTCCGCTGCTCTTGCGAGTCTCCGGCGCGCGATTCGCTCTCCAGAATCCGCAACTACAGTATCCAGGTCCATAAACCCAACCAACCGTCATTAGGCCTTCTCCTCTCCTGGATACGACCAAATGACCCCACAAGGGACCGCAAAAGAGCCGCACGAAGCTACAGGAGCGCGGAAGATCTTACGTATCGCTCGGCCTCTGAGATGTTGTCCTGGGCGCTTTGGCTCAGTTCGTCACGAGCAGCTGCGCACACACAAACACGAGCGTTGAGAACGGCGCTCTTTGCCCCGTAGAGCGACCGCACCAGGAGCAGTCGAGCCTACCAGGCGTGGGCGCTGAGGCTATGGCGTTGATATCCCGCGCGGCATCGTCGTGGTACTGCTCAAAGTCCTCGCTGTAGCTCAGGAACGACTCGGTCATGACGGTCTTGGCTTGTTCCTTGTGATTAGGGGATTGCGAGTCATGGACTTCACTCTTCCCAGCTCTGGCAAACTAATATCTTGCCCACAGAGTGAGGGTATTTTGGGGACGGACGTTGGCTTGGTGAACTTCGAATGCCATTGTGCAGTGGTATTGACACCGATTGAGCTGATACCAATGCGGTTCAATCGATTCCAGTGGAGTTGTGATGTGGCTGCTGCATAGATCTATACAATGACTAGCTGCCCTGGATCAATCGTTAGACAGGTGACATGCAACAAGGAGGCGAAGTGCTTACGGGTGTTGAAGAGCTGTCGAACTCGTCACGGCCTACAAGGACTGGTCTTTATTCAGAATGCTGGATGAGCGAACAATTATCCAATACAGATCGACCACGAGATTCCAACGCGAGAATACGTGAAGGGACATGCTGTCAGCAAAGTTTCCTTGCCATTCATGATCTTTATTGACTTCGTGAGTCAATGGGATCCATTCCTTTGAACGGCAGCGATTCACCATGTTGGCCTCACGAGATGCAATTGCTCGCAGGTGCGTGAGATACGTTCGGGTGTTGCTGGCATGGCCAGTGGATAGATCAGATCCTCATTTAACTCAAGTCCAATGAGAAAATCCGACTGGAAATGTTACGAGTTATCAACAAAAATGTAAGACTCGAGTCTGCTCCTGCAGATGCGAACTGAGACTGCTTCCTCATACGATGGAGTCGCCGACAGCTAACGCCAAGAGAAGGGCGTCTAAGAATGTGCACTCCTCTTGCTTTCTAACTCTCGTGGTGGTCTCAGCGCTCAAGCAAGAGCCCAATCAGGAGAACTTGGAGATCAGCTTGTAGATGATGATAACGACCAGTCCAAAGATGATGAAGTACAGCAGAGCGATCTGCGTAAAGGTCTTGCGCTTGAGACTGGCCAAGTGCGCGCCGGCCTCGTCGGCATCTGCTCGCGTATCATCCACCTAATAACAGTCCACCATGAGTTTCAGAGTCCACATCGGCTGCTATGAGTCATAGACAGTAACCAAACTGCTTACATTGGTGCCAACGTTGATCAGGTGCTCGCGCTGCACAGCGAGGTTGTTCTGGATGTTCTGAGCTGTGAATGACCAGCACAGACGACACGTTAGCTTTACAACAAGGGCGTCATGGGTCAGGTCCACGCACCAACAGCCTCAGTCTCTGCTAGCACAGTCTGGGCATCGGTCAAGTGGTTGTCGGTGCTGTTCAGAGGAGAATGACAAGTCAGTGGCCATACATACAGAGATCCGGCCAGCGCCTGCGCTTGAATAGGCTTACCGGTCCATGCGCTGCTGGTAACGCGCCATGTTCTCTTGCTGTAGCAATTCAATAGAAGGGACATTATGAGCATGTCTTCCTCATAACAAAGGGAGGGAAAGGACGAAAGGACCAACGTACTGCGCTCATGTTGGCAGGTCGGTCGTTCAGACGCTGCTGGCTGTCGGCGATGAGCCGAGATCGGTCCAGACTGGACTTGAGCTTGTCGATCTGGGACTTGAACGTCCGCAGCTGTTGGTGCATCTTCCGCCGCTCCTGTGAATCGCCAGCCCGCGATTCGCTCTCCAGAATACGCATCTACCCGTTCCATATACCCATCATTAGCCTTCTTCATGTCTTGAACGCCCCTAAAAAGGGGCCGCAAGAGGGCCACATGGAGCCCACGTAGACACGTCGTTTCTTACGTATCGCTCGGCCTCCGAGATGTTGTCCTGCGCGCTTCGGCTTAGCTCTTCGCGAGCAGCTACGCACACACAAACATCATATAGCCACGAGCCCGCGTGAGACCGACGCTCGTTTGCCTCCATCCTGCGGCCGCATCACCAGCAGACGGTCCTACCAGGCGAGGGCGCCGAGGCCATGTCCTTGATATCGCGCGCGGCATCGTCGCGGTACTGCTCAAAGTCCTCGCTGTAGCTCAGGAACGACTCGGTCATGATGGCTTAGCGTTCTGGCCGGCGTCGTCGTGCGTCGGGCCGCCCACAATCGAGTCAGAGTGACGGTCCCAAACGCTGCCAGAGCACCAGCTATGTCGCGGTTAACTGAGTCGAGTCCCGTTCCTCCAGCCGAGTGACCTGGACTCAGTATGAGCAGACAGTGCACCGAAAGGGGCGACAAGGTGATCGAGTCGACTACAGACCAGGGTTTAGCCGGAAGAATAGTGGGGCGTGCGATTCAGAATTGAATTGAAGGCCTATCTGTGACATGGGACATGGAGGCTTCCAGGGTTTCCATGAGCCCTTGGATTTGATTACGCGGGCCAACCCAAGAATCCACGCCCCGGAAAAGATTGGGGAACGGACGCCATGGCTGCTTGGTGGCCATGGCCAATTTTTCCAGCACGTGCAACTGCCCAAGTAGGTAGGTACGCGATCCCATTGCAGCCTTGATCCTTCCAAAAGGCGATGGGGTTGGCTGGTGGATTGCCATGCACAGAGTCTCAAGCCCAGAAGGCACTTTGGCATGGGCTGAGTGGACGCTCCGTAGACCAATACGATGCCTGTTGGGTGGTGATAGCGACTGAACTGATGCCAAAGCGATACCATCTATTCCAGTGGGTCTGTTATCGTCCTCTCTCTTTGCGCATTGGCTGCTGCTGAATGGATCTATACAATGACTGGCTACACATGGGCAACTGTAGCTAGGACTGCTTGCGACGCTTGGAGCGGTGCTTTCGTCGCTCATCGCCGCTTGAATCCGAGTCGCTCGAGCTTCCGGACGAGCTGTCCGAGTCGGAAGACGAGTCGCTGGAGGAGTCTGAGTCCGAGGAGCTGTCCGATGAAGACGACGAGTCGTCACTGCTACTGCTGCTGCTGCTGCTGCTGCTGCTACTGCTCTCGTACTTGCGCTTCTTGCTGGACTTGGAGCGCCGGCTGACCACCGCCTCCTTCTTGGCCAGCTTGGCTCGCTTGCTGTCCTTCTTCCTGAGCTTCTCGGCCGCCAGTTCAGCTTCAACCATCTCGGGCGGCTTGTCCTGGTTGAACGCCTGGCGCAGCTTGGGGTTCTTGAGCTGCTGCGAGCGCGAGGCGCGCTTCAGATACGTGGCCTCGTTCTTGCATTCGTACGTCCAATGGCCCGGCTGGAGGCACTTTTGGCACTGGCCGATGCTGGCCGACGACGACCGGCCGGCACGACTGCCGATGCCACCGCGGCGCTGCACGTGCACATTGTCCGTGCTGGTGAGGTACATGTTGCGCTTGGCCTCCTTGCGCTGCGCCCATTTGCCCACAGGCTCGCCATCGTCTCCTCCGCCTCGGTCGCCCATGCTTGCCTCTTTGCAAAACAGGGTTTTCCAGCCAATCATCCAATGAAAATCACATGAGATCCACTAAATTAATTTCATTGGTTATAAATGTCTCTAATGTATGCTTATTGGCTAATAATGGATCCGTAGCTCCTCAAATGGGTTCATTTACCGCCCGAGCAGTGGGGATTCATGCGAGACGCAGCGCCGCTGGAGCTTCGTGAGCCGCTGGTCGCGTGCGTACATAGATGTGCAGGGCGGCGTGCGGCTGAGTGGCATGCTGGCCAGATAGCCTGTGGGATTGGAGCCCACCAAGTCCGTGATGTACTGCACACTGCAAGTTTCCACCTCTGCCGGCGTCTGCGACTCGCAGAGAGCAGAGGCTGTTGCGCTGGTCTCGGATGCCTCTGGCGCATGGGCCATGGCAGCCACGGCGCGCTGCGCCATGTCGTCCCAGTCGACCCGATGTAGAACGAACGCGTAGGAGCTGAGCTTGACGATCTCCATGGCCAGAATGCCGATCCAGAGCGCCGGGAACCCGTACCCCAAGGTCACGGCGCCGATGTACGCCACAGGCAGGTTGATGCACCACGTGGCGATCGTGCTCGTCCAGAAGATGATCTTCACGCGTCTGAGTCAAGCCAAAGCAGGTTAGAACAAGTTCTTGTCAGAAGTTGCAGCCGCGACTCTTGTACCTCATGCCTGTAAGCACACCCGAGCACAGCATCTCGATGGATTCGAGCACGTAGGCTGCGATGAAGATTGGCAGCACGCCCTTGCTCTTCTGCAATAGCCCCGGGTCGTTGGTGTAGATCGCGATGATGTCGACGTCCAGCATACTCGTGACGGCCGCAAGAATGCTGACGACCACGCCGGTGCAGGCCAAGCCGATCATCGCGATCATCTTGGCGCGTTTAGGATCGCCAGCGCCGAGACAATTAGCCACACGCACTTGCGTGGCGCAGCCGTAGCCCCAGAAGAGCCCCCAGAGCAGTCCCCAGAGACCGGAGATCACGGCGTTGGCGGCGATGGTCTCTGGTCCGAGTTTGGCGGCCACGAGCGAGACGAGTGTGTTGGCGAGATTGGTCACGAAGCTGTTGCCTGCGATGGGTCCAGCGACCATGGCGAATATCTTGAATCGACAGGGCGTGAGCGCCTTCCGGCTCCAGCCGGCCCAGCCGCGGCGGTGGTGCTTCTTGTAGAGAACGCAGTACGCGAACAGCATGCACGGTTGGAACCAGGCTGCCACGACGGTCGACAGCGGAGACCCCACGAAGCCCAGGCCCTTCCACCCGGCGATGCCGTGGATGAAGACGCGGTTCCCGCCGACAGCCAGGAAGATGGAGCAGATGTTGACGATCGTGGTGGGCATGAGGATGCCCATGGCCTGGAAGTACTGCCGCAGGCAGCCGTAGATGAGCGCTGGCAGGATCGCGAACGAGGTCACGCGGGCGAACTGGGCTGCGAGCTGCTGCACGCGCTGGTCGTCGGTGGAGAACTCGAGCACATACTCGATGCACCAGTACCAGATGAACACTGGAATGGACAGCAACGTGGTCATTAGCAGCCCGAACTGAAGCCACACGCCCATAAGCTCACGATTGCCTGCGCCCCACGCCTGGCCACAGAGCTATAACAGACGATTCATTAGCGCAGCAAAGCTTCAAGTGCACTTGGTGCCATTCTTACCGTGCACAAGGCCGATGCGGACGCCCAAACGGCCATGAGCGGTGCGCAAGTCCAGACCTGTGCGAGAGCTGCTGCTGCCAGCTCCTGAACTCCCAGATGGCCCAGGAAGATCGAGTCGATGGAGGTAAGCGCCTGCCGCGCCAGTGTCGCGAGGCTGACCTGGAACGCCATCTGCGACAGATCCAGCAGCTCCTGCCAGGTCGAGCGGCTGGTGCTGCCTTTCGGCAGCAAGGGACTCGACTCCATCGCTGCGATGTGTTGAATGGACCACAAAGCCGCGCGCTTTGGGCAGAGCGAAGGCGCCGGACGTGGTGAGTGTGCTCGTAATCCAGCAGTTTCGCTGTATCAATTGGAATGCGAGACGTCAAAAGGCGCGCATGGCTTGGTTTCGCTGGCGCAACAACTGAGACCGAAACGGTGCGACCCAACGCAGTGGCACACTCATCAGCCATGCTCTGATGGGCGCCGCCCTTGCATCGAATCGCTTGAGCGAGTTTCGCCATGGCCAGATCCTGAACGAGTTCATCCCGCACTCCCATCGCGCGCTGGAAGAATCCCTACAGATCTACCAGGGAGCTTACGTGGACAGCGATGTCGAGGACGAGCCCCACGTACATGCAGCCATAGTCGCAGATGGAGCAGCTGCATCCTTGAGCCATTCCTCCTACCCGCGATACATCACGCAGCAGGCCTTTGAGGAAGTGTTTGGCCTGCTGGTGGCAGATGCCGACCCGCACTTTGCGTTCTTCCAGGCCGGCGACTCCAAGACTGTGTGCGCCCCGCAGGCCTTTTGCTCGATCGTGCTGCTGGTCAAGGCCGATCTGCACACCAAGATCGCGTTCCTGCTTCGTCTCTACGGCGATTCACGGGGCCAGTTCTTTGCAGACGCCAAGCGCGCACTGCTCAAAGACTTTGCGCTCGCACTGCAGCGGATCCTGAAGCTCTCGGGCCCGATCCCAGCAGATGTATTCTCCTACCTCGAGGTTCGTAGACGTTTGTCGTGGTGGCTTGGAGCGATCTATCACTCGCTGATTGATGCGAATGCATTGAGCACAGAAATCCTTTTGCAGCGACGATGACACGAGAGTCAACACGGCTCCGGAGATTCTGGATGTGTGCTTTACGAATGCGCGCATCAGCGGCTATCTCCATGAGATCCAAGCGCTTATTGAAGGTATTGCAGCCACGTCGTACGTCTAATAGTCGTCCTCTTGGGGTGAACATCGTACTGTTGTGTGGATAGCGTTCGGAGAGTCTCAAGCACGCGCGAGACAGCGAGCCTTGAATTACCAGCAACAACAGAAGACGCCGGTCAACACGGAGAAGTCCAAAGTTCTGGCGCGATCCATGTCCACGCTCTCGTTCGCCAACGAATCGATCCTGTGGACCACCAGAGTACGAATCGCCGTTGTCAACACGCTCGCTCCATTATTGCGCTTACCAATTGCATCGGTGGCTGGCTATCCATCAGGCGCGAGACTATGCGCACTTTTGGCGCCAGCAGAATCTGGAGCTTTCCTGCGACTCCAGTTGCGCGAGTGCACTGCAGGAGATGCATAGCACGAACGCCAGTGCTGTCTTGGTCTTTGACACCAGACAGGGCTCACTGCAGGAGGAACGCACCTGCCAGGGGCTCCTGAGCACAAGGAACTTTCTAGAGTGCGAGTCCCTGTTACCCGTCGCTTTCTCTCTCTCTTGTTTCCACAATGGGCTGACATTGGTGTTCTGCGTGTGTTCCAGGTACTTTGTTCACTTGATCGACATTGAAAGCGGCTCTGCACAGGGCGAGTACACGCGCCTGCAGATCGAGCGCGCGCTTGAGCTGTTGACCATGACAACTCTGCGAGAGCTGCTGCAGTTCTTCTGCAAAAGCGAGGCGCGGTTCCAGTGCGTCCTCGAAGACGAGGCGTACTTCAACATCATCCTACGGTTCGCCTGTGGCATGGACGCTGTCGGCGTGCTCTTTGAATACGCAGACCAGCTTTGCAACTTTGCAGGTAGCTTCAGTGTGTTTGACATGCTGGCGTGGATCCAGCAAGACGTCTCGCGCCTGAGTAAGTGCGTGTCCTATAGTTTCATATGATGCACCATGCTCGATACTGATTGATGGCCATGACTGGATGCACAGACGGCAATGCAGCCTACGCTGTCAGCAGTTTCCCGTCCTTGTTCTATCCTCCGGCAGTCGTGGACGCTGCGACTGCGTCTCTCTGCACTGCGTTCGTAGAATTACACACTCGCAAACTCACGGGCATAGGGATCCCCACAAGGCAGCGCACCGAGACCAAGATGCTGTTGTAAGGTGTCTTCCTCCCACTGTTGTTCGATACTGTCGCCAGCTCACACGATGCCTTGTGTTGGTAGATCGGACCATGTCTGTGAGCTGTTCGTCAAGTCTTTCGAGTGGATCAATCGCAAAGCAGAGGGCTCCTCGACGTCCAATGTCGCATCCCCATCTATGTCATCATTGCCATTGCTCTGGTCTCTGGATGCCTTTGCCGCAACATTGCCAGCGGTCTGCACGGTGACTCCGGACACCACGATCGCACGTGTGATCCAGACCATGCTCGACAACCGCGTTAGACGCATCGTGATCCGACGGTCCGACGGAACGGACGTGGGCGTGATCCGATCCACGGACATCATGGTGCTGCTGTTGCATGCGCAGCACTGCTCTCATCGGGACAAATAGCCCAAGGCTGAACGAACTGAAGCGCATGAGGGCAGCATCACTTGTCGTTCGAACAGCGAGCGCCTCAGAGGTTGAATTGATTCGTTTGTTGTTTGCTTTGATCTATTGGGCTTTGCTACTGTTGCCCGGTCTCAGTCGCCATCTCAATCCACCTGCACGATGAAGTTGTTGCGACGACCGACGCGGACCAGCAGCACCTTGTCGTCCACGAGCATGTCCGAAGTGACCAGCTGCGCATCGGACTGCACGCGCTCGTTGTTCACGTAGACACCGCCGCCCTGGATCAAACGGCGCGCTTCGGCTGATACCACACAAGAGGTCGCGAGTCAGTGATCAGTGTAATAGCATCAGCATCCTGGGCTCTCATCTGCTCACCCTTGGACTTGCACGCGGTTATCCGGACGGTCAGATCCACGACCGATCGGTTGAGGACATCGGAGCGGGCCACAGTCGCGACCGGTGCATCGCCAGCCATGGCCAGTACCTGGTCAGCGCTCAACGGGCCATCGGGCTGCTTGCCAAAGAGCAGGGCCGTGGCCGCACGAGCAGTCTCGAGGCCCTCGCTGCCGTGTAGCGCCTTGGTCATGGTCTCCGCCAGCAGGGTTTGCGCCGCTCTCTGCTCGGGCGCCTTCTTGTGCTCCTCCACGACGTCGCGGATCTCGTCAATCTCCAGGAACGTAAAGCTCTTGAGCAATTGCTCCACGTCGCGGTCTTCCGCACGCAGGAAGTACTGGTAAAAGTCAAACTACGCCACAGCACAAGTGCGTCAGCGTACATCAGCGTCCTCATCATAGCGACACGGACAACACGAACCACAGAGGTCTTCTCAGAGTCGAGCCAGATGGCATTGCCGGCCGATTTGCCGTACTTCTCGCCAGCCGCAGTGGTCAGCAGCGGCAGCGTGGCACCGTAGACGTCCTGGCCGATGGACTTGCGCACCAGCTCGCAGCCAGAGGCGATGTTGCCCCACTGGTCGCTGCCGCCGATCTGCGCCACGCAGTTCTTGGTCTTGTACAGATGCAGGAAGTCGTAGGCCTAACACAGCAGCCAGACGACAGCGTGAGCCATGGAGTGGGCAAAGCGACGGCTCGAAGGGCTTTGGCTCTTCGCACCTGGAAGAGCTGGTACGAGAACTCGAGGAAGCTGATGCCCTGGTCCGTCTCCAGACGCTTCTTGACGCTGTCGCGCGTGAGCATGGCGTTCACGCGGAAGTGGCTGCAGCAGACACGAGTGGCATGGTGAGCAACCGCTAGAGCCAAGTCAATGGCGTTCGTTCGAAGCCACGGACCGTCCAATGTCGCGCATCCATGTGACGGCCGACATGCTGGCGTGCCATTCCGCATTGTTGCAGACGATCGCGCCCGTGCGCGGGCAGTCAAAGTCCAGCACGGGCGACAGACCCTTGATGATCTGGCTGGCGTTCTTGGCCACAATCTCGTCCGTCAGCAGCACGCGCTCCTCGGACTTGCCGCTCGGGTCGCCGATCATACCAGTGGCGCCGCCGACCTGAAGGTTTGATGCACAGCAGCAGATCCAGTGAGCTCATCGACCTGGAGCAATAAAGCAGATGATGCACGAGTCTGTACCAGCAGAATGGGCCGCAGGCCGGCCTTCTGAAAGTGGCGCAGCGCGATGCCCTGCAGCAGATTGCCCAGATGCAGCGAGTCGGCCGTGGGGTCGAAGCCGCAATAGATCGACAGCGGCTGCGCGGGCGACGACGAGCTGGCGGCGGCAGCACCAGCATACGAGATCTTGCTGGCCATCAGCTTGTCCAGCAGCGCGCCAGTTTCCTGGTTAGTCAGCGCGGCCAGCATGCCGCGCGAGCGCAGCGCGTCCAGAGCTCGGCTCATGTTGATATTGACACACAAAATGATTGAAAACAAATGGGGCTCAGGACGCCGGACTGATTCTATGTGGCCCACGTTACTTTCGGACACCACACTGGGGCCTGTATTTAGAGCACGCGCCGCACTTCGAGCGTCCGCCGCAGGAACGAGATCTGCCAGAACGAGACGAGCCCCAGGGCGAGCGCTTCAAGGCAGGACCACCAGAACATGCGGCTGTGCGTACTGGCGATCACTGTGCGTTTTTGATTCACACAGAGAGCAGCGAAGAAGGATCTGAGCAGGAGCAAGGGTTACGAACATATAGCGATGGGGTTACGTACCCTGGTTATGGTACTGCTTGATGGACTTCATGTACGCCTGCGTGTCCTTGACCGTGTCCAGATGCACGCTCAGCTCATAGACGAGATCTTCCAGCTCCTGGACTTGCTCTGTGGGCAAGGCATTGCACGTATGGTCAGTCACAAAGGCCCCCCATTCAAAGCATCCATAATAGGCCAATACACGTACTGATCTTGGTGGCATCCGCGTTCGAGAGCACTTCGTGGGTCGGATCGTCGGCGTGGAAGGAGAACCCGACAACGATATCGCCCACGGCGTCCACCACGTTCTTAAAGCAGACCGTGTGCAGCCCGCCGGCCTGGATTGGCGCCACGTACCGCCCGGAGCGACCCGTGTTGGCGTAGACCACGCTGCTGTCTCCAGCCGTGAGCTCGGTCTCCAGCGAGTCGGCCGTGCCGCGCAGGATCTCGTAGTTGAGCGAGATGCCCTGGTGGTATGTCTGCGCCTCGATGGTGAAGCACTCGACTGTGGACGCGGGCACCTGCGCATGGAGCGCAATGGTGCTCTCCAGCGCCAGCAGCAGCAGTAGCAGAAGCGCACTCCTCATCTTCATCTTGAGATGTGAACTGTGATCCGCCGCTGGGACGGACCTGGATTTAGGTGCACCACCTCAACTTGAACGAGGGGAGTTCGCCTCCGGGCATATCGTCAGCAGTCAAGCGAATCAAAGAGCTACACGATGGCCACGACCGTGCGGAGACAGCTGGACCAACTCTTCACAGCCCACGCGGCCTGGTCCACGCTCTCGGGTGTGCTCTGCTTCTTCACGCCGCACTCCATGCTTTCGCCCATCCTGGGCGATGCCAACAACACGCACTTTGCGCACGAGTTCATCCGCCTCTATGGTAACAGACCGACCCGGCGATCCAACGAGTAGCTTGCCATGCTAATACAATATCGCTGTGTGGTTGCAGGCGCGCTGACGCTGGCCCAGGGCTGGATGGTGTGGCGCACGCGGCTCGTGAGCGATGCGCTCGTGCGGCGGACGTTCTGCCAGGCTTACTGCGTCTGCTTCCTGCTACAAGCGCTCGCGCTGATCCGCGCGCAGCTGGCCGCGCCCGAGAACCACTCGGCTCTGCACTGGTTCAACGTGCTCGTGCTCAGCGGCCTGGGCGCAGCCTACGGCTACTTCCTGTTCTTCAAGACCATCAAGGCGTTCGAGCTGCCCGGCATGGACAAGGGGCATCTTTAAATGGGGGGCTATTAGAGTTTTGCTAATCGCTTGCGACCTCGTTAATGGAAATCGGATCCTGCGCTGTGCCGTTCGTTGGCGACTGGGTCGTTCTAGTGACTGTCTGCTGCTGCGGAGGCGATGCCGTGGCGCTGAGATCGATCACTTCACTCTCATTTTCAGTAGTGGGCTTGCTCTCGGCTGCTGCAGGTGATACTGCACTGGCGTTCAGTAGCACAGGCGTGATCTTGCGCTTCTTGCGCACTTGCAGCGTGTTTACGGCGCCACCGGTAGGCGAGGCTGTCGTTGTTGTCGAATCGCCTTCCGACTTCTTGAAGGATCGCACCAGCGGCGATGACTTGGCCACCGCTGCTGCCTTCTTCACTGGCGTCTTCGCGTCTTCCGGTGTACTAGTGCTGCTGTTGTTCTGCTGCTTGGCCGGCTTCTTGCGCGGGATCTTCTGGATGGAGAACATGGGCTTCATTCGCTCCTGCAGTGAGTCGGATTGAGCTACATGGTACAGACAGGAGTCGTCAATCAATTTGCCCCCATTCAAGGGCTTCTTGGTTGTGTAATACCTTGTTCAGAGACACAAGTGCCGAAGAAGCCCGGCTCGAACTGGATGAAGGAGAGATACCCATCGATGGACGAGACACAGAGCGCCTGGCCGTCGGCCGACCAGCTCGCATCCGTCAGCTCTGCGTAGTGCATGTCTTTTAGTGTACAAATCGGATGGCTTTGCTGTTTGTATCAGACTGATTGCGTCAGTAGGAGGAACATCCATGCATGTGCAGGCACTTCCTTACCTGCGTGTCGTACAGGATGACCGCATTGAGTGTGATGACCGCAAACACGGATCGGTGTGGCGTCTGGAACAGGTTCTGAACTGGTTTGTTGCTATCGCTATTGGCCTGTTCCCGTCGCAGTTCGTACTGTCGAGGACTGCAGCGGATGCAGAGCGAGGCCTTCTCCTGACCGGGCAGATGCAGCGTCGGCTCGCTGAGATTGCCTCGGCAGAAGGCATAGACTGTGTTCACTGTTGGCGCATCCTCACTCGGGCGGAAACTGCCAGTTGGTGCCAAGAAATAGTTTCCATCGGGCGTCCACGTGGGTCGGCGGGCAAACACCGGGCACGTGTCGTCCAGGAACATGCGGTGCTTGGGCACCAGCGAGCGGGCTGTCACCGCCGCCGCCGGTTCTTCAGCCATTGCGTCAAGCTCTGCGGGCTTCTCTGGATCTGCTTTGGCGTCGGCGGTCTCGGGCTCCGGCTTGTCGAACTCGCGGGTCTTGATGGTCTGCACGCACGTGAGCTTGCGCACCTGCTTCTTGCCGTTGCTGCGGGTCACAGGATCGTACCCTTTGAGCGCGTACACGCGGCACGTGCGGTCGTTGCCCTCGGTCACGAGGAACTCGTTGAGCGGGTCCCAGGCCGCGCCCTGCACGAACTGCGTGTGCTCCTTCTTGCGCTCGGCCACCTCGGCCTTCTCCACGTTCCAGATCACGGAGCAGTTGTCCACGGATGTGGAGCATAGGAAGGCCGAGTCGGGCGACCAGGCCAGGTCCGTGATGTCGCCCTTGTGGCCGCAGGCCAGCAGTGTGCGCGAGATGTCGCTGAAGGACGTGATGGTGTCCCATCGCCAGTCGTCCGCCGCGGTCTTAGGCTTGGTCCAGATGATCACGCTCATGTCGTCGCTGGCCGAAGCCAGGAACTGGCCGTTGGGCGAGAACCGCACGCAGTTGACGCTGCGGTCGTGGCCCGAGAGGCTAAAGATGAAATCCAAGCCGGACACGGGCGAGACCGCGTCCTCCTCAGCCGTTGCGTCCTTGGCCTTGGCGTCGTCTCCAGTCGTCTTGTCCTGGTCCACACTGCTGTCCTTCTTGCTGCTGCCATGATGGCCGCTCTTGCTGCTTTGCGGAGAGCTCTTCATCTCGATGTCGCGCGCCACACGCCACAACTTGATCTCCTTGTCGGCGCCGCCCGTGGCCAAGATCATGGCCTCACCCTGAGTCTTCTGAGACGCTTGGCCATCTGCTGCTAGGTCCACAGGAAGCGCCTTATCGTGGAGAAAGTCGATGGAGAGCACGGCTTCGTTGAGCCCCGTGGGGCCGCAGTGCCAGCGGATCTCCGGGGTCGCAACCCGCACCGCCATATTGCCTCTTGAATGGAGTGAGCTGGCGGCAAACGGTGACCGCTTTCCCGCCCTCTGGGGATAAGGGCAATTGGGTAAAACCAGTAAAACCCAATTGGAACCAGGTCTATCAATCCGGCTTAACCGCCAAACCGATCTATAACCAGAAGCCACTTGAAGATGTGGGTTCAAAGTTCCTGAACTGGTCTTGCCATTTACCACGCAATTCCTGAGATCGGCTCGGAGCAATGCCTTCAAGCTGACGGGAAGATGTGTGCGTGTGTTTGCTTACGCCTGCCTGTTGGTCGAACAAAGAGCACCGCAGCTCTCTCTATGGAAAGTGCTGCATTGGCTTGGTCAACTTGTGACGTCAGTCCAACCGAGCTCAACCTGTTCCTGTCTGGCGGGGCAGCTTCTCATGCCAGCAAGTCAATGGAGTACTTGCTCATTCTGGCTGCTCTGTTGGACAGTCTGGGCCACGATTGAGCATTGGCGCACCATTCATTGAAGAGGACTGACCACGCAACTTCAACAGCGATCAATCGGAATTCACCCTTGAGCAACAGAATCGTGTTGGGACGCACTGCAACAACAACCGTGAGGGTAGTATAGGGCGTGAAAACGCATCCGTGTGGCCAGCAAGACCAGGATCGCTGGACCCCAATGGCGCCCATCTCACAACGTCCTCAGCATCAATCCAATCGCTCCCATGGAAGCACGCACGTTTACGTTTGGATCGCCAATGATGGACGGGGGAATCGTGCAAGTCTTCACGGGAAGAATATATCGTGAGCGCACTGGACAACCACTTGTACTCGCAGCACTCGTTCCAGCCGGCGTACACTGCGTCCGTGATGTGGCTGTTCCAGTATGGGACCGCGAATGAGATCATCGACCTGGATCAGAGTAGCCGGCAGTCGTTGGCGTTTGCGTCCAATATCATGAGAAACCGCGTCGTGATGTCCACGCCCTGGAACTTGGCCTATTTCACGATCGCGGTCTGTGCGCTTGTGCTGGTGCTGGCACTGGTGGTATCATCCATGGTACTTCAACAACGTGGCGTTTGGCCGGCCCGCGTTGTACGCACGCGGACGGTAGCCGAAGTGCTCCTGATGGAGGACCAGTATCCTCCGCTATTTGTGACCAGCTACATCCATCCATCGGAGCAACAACAACGTAATACGGTTACTGATGTCGCTTCGGCTGTCACGGTCGTGGCCGACACCACGGAGCAGCCACTGCATTCCTACAACCTTCTCGGGCTAGAGCTACGAAGCAATGTAGACGATCAGTGGCTGTCAGATCGACCCAAGGACTTGAATGATGCGTGAGTACATATCTAACACCCAATTGATCAACTGCTGCCGTTTCACACTTGATGCTCTAACCCAATGGCAAAGGATACGAGTAAGAAGACTGTGTGTGTATGTTGAGCGCTCTGGACATGGGTCTCAATACAATTAGGAGTGTGCAATTCAAGCGGAATGGTTTCCATTGGCTCCAAATGCAGTAAACATGGTTGCGCTCTTGGTCGTGATATTTCTAGCCAGAGTATCGTTTTGGCCCGGAGCTTCATTTACGGGACCACTTTGCCGTGGTGTCTTCACTTTACTTCAACGAGGACTCCATCAATTGAGATTATTGCTTTCGCTATCAATAATGGATTGTTAAAGTGTTATATTCCGGAGACGGCAACAGATTCTTCAGCTTCAACACGATTCGCAATTTTGCAGACAGCTTGCTGACATGGACAGCACTTATCAGCATTCACAATTCGGCACTCGACGATGAGGTTCTCCGACTGAAGACCTAGTTTGTCCCGGATGTATGTGAATTCTGGTTATACGTTATGCAAGACGTCAAGGCTTGTACGGCTTGTTCTTTTGTCATCGGAAGTCGTCGTTGGCTTTGAGCAGCTCGTCCAGCTCACCGTCTTTTGAGGCCACAGACTGCTTGAGCTTGTCTATGTCTCTCCGCGTGAATTAGTTCCAGCCTACAGATACTACGAGTGTGCGCACAGTCTACGAGACACATATAAAGAGAGAGAGAGAGAGACAAGCATGATGCCGTGAGTTACCTGAAGAAAATCCTCCGTAGAGTCAACTTACGAGTGTAGCCCCACAAACACGGCCACCGTGGACGCGGAGTAGCGTGCCACGGGCTGCTACTGCTGCAGCATTGGCTCTTCTTAATTGAATGCGGCTACGGGATCCACTTTCAAAGCGAGATCGCCAAGTGGAACAAGGGTGTAGAGAGCCCTGCATACGACGAAGTGCCTGTGCAGTCCACCTTCTCGCCAGATTGTCGAGACACAACTTTGTCGTTTTTGGTCACTGGACATTAAGTGCTCACAATGATCGTTATAGGCTCTCGATGTGAAATCTTCATCAGTTGCTTTGCCTTGGAGACCGACACATCGGCCGCACGGATAAATGTTTATGGAGCATTACCGTTCGGATTTGAGTAAAGCAACATGATAGGCAATGAATTGTATAGCCTCTCGATAGCCAAAAGATGGTCCTACTTTACGATTTACTCACAAAGCGTTGCTTGCTAGCCACGCGTGACCATCTCAGTGGCAGTGGCATTCCATTGCCCTCTTCGTTTCCGATTCTGACGCTTTCGCTGTTTGCGTCGCTTCTTTTTCAGCCGCTCGTTCTCCAGTTGCTGCTGCTTCCGCAAATTCTGCTTCTTCAGCTCATCCTGCCGCGTTTCATTTCGCAAGCGCTTCTCTTCCAGCTTCTTCAGCTCGTCGAGTCGTATTTCATTCCACGCACTTGTGTGTGTCTCACGTTGAAACGCTCCTGAAAAGGAAAAACTCGATCCAAATGGTGGCTTTCAGTCCTCTTGGAGACAGTGCACGACCCAGAGACCTGCTAGAGCTTTTTGGCGTGTTAGCTTGTGTGCTTGAGATGCTTGTGGCGCTGCATGAAGCTGTCTGGATCCACAACTGCATACGCTGGCTGAGCATTTGGAAACATCTTCAGACCAACAATCCTCGGTCGAAGGTGTGGTTCGTGACCAACTTTGACTTCGCAGCGCCTAGTCTGCAAACGATTCCGAAAGACCGCCGTCGAGTCTGGGGAGAAGACCCGCCAGAGTTGTTTGTGCCCAATGGACAGTGCACGACCGCTGTAGATATTTGGTATCTGGGTCTGCTGATTCGCAGCAGTGGCGTGAAATGGGCGGAGGAGACGAAGTTTGTACATTTGTTGGTGACGGATGATCCGACAAATCGGCCGAGTGCGAGTGA
>JAADVF010000054.1:0-74413 GCA_023334555.1 Elongisporangium undulatum
GCATGCCATCACATAAGCATTCATAATTGATGGTTCTCCTTAGCACGTTCGTCGTTCAGCTGCAGCTGCTCTCTGGTGCTTTCAGCATTTACTAATGAGTCAGTCAAACCAGTTTGAAATGCGCGTTTATTCAACTGTCACCAGTCCCGCTGGGTTCACATTCATGTTGCTGAGCAGCGGATTAAAGCCCAGCGATCGGATCTCCTCCTCGGGGATACCGAATTGGGCTAGCTTCTCTGTGAACGTGCGCAGTGTGTCGTTGTATGTCTTGCCGGCCTTGGCGACCTCGTACTGCAACTTGGAGATCCGAGCATTCTTGTCGTCCAGCACACGATCTAGCGAGTCGGTCACGCGCCGCGCTTGCGAGCTGTCAAGATTGGCGGCAGCCAGAAGCTCCTGCAGCTGGGTGCCCTTGCGCGAGTGCTGATCATCCATGGACGCCAGCCGCTGTTCCAGAATGAGATTCTTGCACTCGCCCTTCTTGTGGATCGTCTGCACGGTCTGCTCGAACGTGTCATAGAGCACATTGCGGTCGTTCTCAAGCGTCTTGTACTGCATCTTGAGCTCGGCTTTCTTCTCCTTGAGCTCCTGCACCTGCTGCGCCAGATACAGCAGTCTCGCCTTGGCGTTGCGCAGCGAGAGCTTGTCCTTCTGCTCGTCCTTGAGCTCGTGTCTCAAGTGTTCCACCTCCTGGATCGCAGCCGCGAGCGGTTCCGAGAGCCGCTTGTTCTCCTGCGAGACGTCGTGCATGAGCTTGGTGTTGGCCGTGGCTTTCTTCTTCATGGCCGTGATCTCGTTCTTGAGAGAGTCGATGAGCCGCAGATTGTCCTTGGTGATGTCGTTGTAGTAGTTCTTGATCTGCGTGAACGCCTTCTCGTGGTTCTTCATCAGATCGTTCACGTGCAAGTTCTTGCGTTCCTCGATCTCGTGGATGTCTACCTTGCGCCGCAGCTCCAGGCTCTCCTGCAGCTCGCGCAACCGCTGCTGGCACCGCTCTTCCAGCGCGGCATTGTTCTTCTCGAACTGCTCGCGCAGCTTCATGAGGTTCTTCTCGTGGGCCTGCTTCATCTGGTCGATCTCGTCCTCGTTCGAGAGTTCGCGCTCTTTGAGCTCCAGCTTGAGCGACTGCTTGGTGCTGCGCAGCACGACCTCGCGGTGCTGGTGCAGGTCGCGCTCCTCGTCCAGGTGGCCCGAGCCGTCCACGTTCACGCGCTTGAGGTTGTTCTTGTGCTCGTAGTCGAGGTGCTTGACCTTCTGCACGTACACGCGCACCTCCACGCGGTGGTTATCCTCCATGATCTCCATCTCGCGGTCCTTGGACATGATCTGGTTCTCGTGGTCCTTGATCTCCTGCTTGGTGATCTCGTAGAACGACTCGATCATGTCCTACCGCAGCACCATTTAGAGCCCATTAGAGCCCATCAGGCCATACCATGATACCTGCACAGTCTTACACGCTCGTGCTGCACGTAGTTGCGATCCACTTGCGCCTTATCCAGCTGCTGGCGCAGCATCTGAATGACCTCTTTGAGCATCGGCACGTCCATGGTGTCATACTCTGGATAACAGCGCCAGTCAGAACGAGCCACAAGACCATGCGCACAAGCGCAGGACCCAAGACGCACCGGATGGTTCCTCTGGCGGAGGCTCCTCCTCCTTGGACTTCTTCCCTTTGCCCTTCTTCCCGCCCTTCTTCTTGGGCCCCATGTTCGTGGCTCTTCAGTCGTTACGACTCTTCCAAGACAGATTGAGCACGTGATGAGCACCAGATGTACCACTGAAACCGGTACCGATCGCTGGAACGACTCAAGAGTCGGATGGATCCATTTCAAGATCCACAAGGCCGATGGGCAATGGCCGCTCCAAGGCACAGAGCGTCCGCGCGTTCCCACTGCTGGACGACGAGGACGAGGGCAACAGCAGCAGGTAGACGACAGAACCAGACGAATATTACTAGTACAGAACGCTAACTAAGAGCTATATCGCAGCGCTCGGATGTACGAGGAGCCATTGCTGCAGCAGACTCGACAGGAGGAAGAGCGATACGGGAACATCCTGCACAAGCGGTCATCCACTCCAGCCCAGCAACAGCCCCCAGTCAAACACAATGATGGCGCGTACACTGATGAGAAGGATTCCGTCGATCTTGGGGCCATGATCCACCAGCTCAACAGCTACTACGCGTTGCTCTGGCACGTGAGCCTCACCATGATCTGCGCCAGGTGCGTACATGCGTTGGCCGTCACTAGGGAGCCTCTGTAGCTTCTGCTCATGCCTTTGATTGCCTTCCTTATGTGCAGTCTCGTGGCCTGCCACCTCACGGACTCAGGCATGAAGCAGGCCATGCGGTCGTACATGTACTACCAGGACATCGACGACTCGAGCGAGTCACTGAGCCAGAAGTCCATGCTGGCGCTCTGCAACGCGCTCATCGTGATCGGCTTCATCGCGTGCCTCACGTTTGTGATCGTGCTCATGTACAAGTTCAACTGTATGCAGCTCTTCCTGGGCTACTGCATCTTCTACTCCACGTCGCTGCTCGGCATGGCCGGGGCCAAGATCTTGGTGCTCGTGCTCTGCAACAAGTGGCACTGGGTCGTGGACATCCTCTCGCTCTCGCTGGCCATGTACAACTTTGCGGTCGTGGGCGTGCTGAGCATCTTCTACCGCACGGGCATCCCGCTGCGGATCGAGCAGGCCTATCTGGTCTGCACCAGCGTCATCGTGGCCTGGCAGCTCGCGCAGCTGCCCGAATGGAGCGTCTGGATGATCCTGCTCCTGCTCGCGTTCTGGGATCTGTTCGCTGTCATGACGCCTATCGGACCTCTGCGCTGTCTTGTGGACCTGATCCAGGAGAAAGGGACCCCGCTGCCGGGTCTTCTCTTCCAGGCTGACGTCACGGACGCGCACGTGGCCACGCAGCCGAATGAGAGCGTCATGGATCGGTCGTTAGCTTCAAAGGACGGACAGCAAGCTGCACAGCAGACCAAGATCAAGACAAGACAAGCAGAAGAGATGCTGCTTGAAACGCTGCTGGTGACTGCGAAGCAACAGCAAGCATCATCGACCGCTGCTGTCACTCCAGCTCCATCTTCCAGCCTGGAGCAAGGGAACGAGTTGTACACGTTCCACCAGCGTGTGAAAGGCTACCTCTACCATCATGACTCGATCTTCCAGCACCGATCTTACGAGCTCAGCCAGCTCTATGTGCCTCGTCAGCGAGAGTTTTGGCAGATGGTTACACGTGTGTACGTCAGTCACAACAAGACTGAAGAAGCCGATAAGGAGGACAAGACGATCAAACTGGGCTTGGGCGATTTTATCTTCTACAGCGTGCTGGTGGCACGTGCGGCCACGCACGGCATGCCCACGTTTCTGGCCTGCTTTGTCTCCATCCTCGTGGTAAGTCTTTGTATCCAGCAAGTCCTATGCTGCCTGAATCTCACCACCGCTTTACTGTTAAATGCAGGGTCTGGGCATGACGATCCTCCTTTTGGCGCGATTCGACGCGCTGCCTGCGCTGCCGATCTCGATTTTTCTGTCAATCCTCGCGTTCCTTTTGACTTGGGCGTTCATCACGCCATTTGTGGCTCACCTCACCAGCTACGAGCTATGGTGACAGCCCCGAGGATGAGTTTATCCGGTTCTCCACGAGTTCAGCTCTGCTTGCTTGCTCACGTCATCGATTCAAGGTAGAGATGGAAGGTACAATACATTGAGCGCGTGTTCCAAAGGGTTAGTAATGTGTTGTTCCCAATCCAGGTAATTCAAAGTTCAAATAGCATCCTTCCGAAAACACTCTAGGCTCTGGTAGCTCGACGCATAGGCTGAGAAGCTGGTTGTCTCCGCCCTGCCTTTCCAGAGTACACTGTGTCGATTGAGGCACGCTTCGCCTTGGTATTTGCGGTGTCTGTCGGCCCACGTAACTGGCGGGCCTTCATGGCCGCTGCGTAAAAGGCGTCAGCTTGAAGGGGTCGAGATCGCTGCTCCTCTTCTCCCTTCTGAATCACGGTCGCTAGTCGGCTCGCACTTCGAACGCGTCTTGCTTCTTCGAGGTGCTGTTTCTCCTGCAAAAGTGCTGCAAGCTGGTGTTCTTTTTCTCGTCGCATCTCGCGCATCATCTGCTCCGATGCCATGCGATGCGCCTTCTCCACCACTTCACGCTCTTTGACTTCACGATGCGTTCGTTCCTTGACCAGTTGGATTTGATTCGCATAGCTACAGCAAATGTCTATAAGCTTCGTGGCCAAATGTCAACGAGGCAATGGGATACGTACAATGTTTCCATGGCCTTCTCGCGTTCCGCATGCTCCTTCTGAATCTGTTTCAGGACGCTGGAGGTCGCACGATGCTCCTCCCGCAGCTTTTCTTTCTCTAGCTGAAGCAGGTGCTGCATCGCGTCTCGGAGCTGTTTTTCCTCTTCGTCCTTGGTCTCGAGTCCAATGGCGATCCGGTGGAGACGCAAGTCTTGCTCAAAACGACGCGATCGAATCTGAATTAAGGAAAGGTAAGAAAGCTGTGAGGGCCCATGGCAATCAACACTGTCATGCTGACAGCAGCTTACGCGCTCAACATTGGCTGTGTGCTCTCCGGCTTTGTACACACGCTCCAGATGCTGTCGCTGACAATACTCTTTCTGCAGATACATCCAAGACAGAATGGATTAGCGAGTGAGACCGGTGCACGACAGCCCGATACGATTGTCGCATTACCTGGCGGAGTTCTTGGAGATGATCTTTCAGCGACAACTTGTAGCGCAAGAATTCAGTACGTGCCTTTCCAACGTCACCAGAGTTGCTACTAGCGCGCTTGGTCGATGGGAGTACCGGATACAAGGACGATGTGGATGGAAGCGAGTCGCGTTTCGAAGTCCGTGCTGATATGAGCTTCTCGGCCGACGAAGGTAGCGAACGAATCCGCTTATCTGCACTCGTTGGCGGTGAATGCCGGACCGTTTTTTTCTTGATGGGGTTCGAGGCCGGGATATCATTGGCTTCAGCCTCCAGCTGGTTAGCGTTCTTCTTGGAAGCAGGCTGGATAGCATCGGCAATATCGCCGCTTGTGTTCTTGTTCATACTCGGCTGATTCTCTTCGTCTGATTGCTCTTTGTCAGCAGCCTTCTGGCTGTGCGAAGGTGAGTTGGGTGGTGAAAAATCGGGTTCGAAGTCCGCAGTTTCCTCGATGAAGTGCACGCTGTTCCCTGTCACATTCGAGACCGATGACATACCACCAAAGAACGCGTCTTCATCTCCTCCCAACACTTCCTGGTGCTGACGCTGGTGCTGTTTTGTCGGCGTTTCTTCAGCGTGGGCACCAGTATCAACTTGGTCAAATGCATTCAACGCGTCTTGCTCGCCTTCTGCTTGAGCATCGCCACTGCCTTCTGAGGGCTGGATATTGGATGGCACCGGCACAAATCGACCGTACTTCTGTGTGGTCAGCAGCTCCCGCTCGCTCGTGAACGAGTCGTATAAATTCTCTGCTACGATCGGTGACGACTGCTTGTGTGTGGCCTTCGATCGGTCCAGTTGCAGCGACTGGCTGTGGCTGGGTTGACGTGCCGCAGTATCAACCACACGAGAGCGCTTCTTCCTCGCAGTCGCCGTCTTGGCAAATGCTTCGTCCAGATTCTTCACAATGCGATCCGACGACAAAGAGTTCATGTCTGCCGTTCGCTGCTTGCGGAGCTCCAGGTTCTTCCGCGTCAGCGAAGACGAGGACGGCGCAGTCGCTCGTCTGACTGACTGCTCCCGGCTCCGAGATGCATCGATTGAGCGGCTGCGATTGACGCTTTCTTGGCTCGTGTCGGCTCTCTTTCCGGCCGTTTTCTTCAACATCGAGCTCCTGGTTCGTGACGCAGAGCCATTGCTGCTTCGTCGCGGCTTTCTGGCGTGCTCCTGGTCATCTTCCGCAGCGTAAACATCGTCTTCGCCTTCTTGCTCCCCATTGGCCTCATCCTGCAGCAGCTCCTTGATGTGCGCAAACACAGCGATGAGCTGCTGGATGCTGTGCACGTCCCCGGCGCACAACGCCTGCCCCGTGACGCGGTCGTCGAACGTCCGGTCCAGCAGCGCGCCAGCCAGCGCGTCCACGACGCACTGTGCGTTCTGCTCGTAGTCCCGAGCGCGGGTGGGGACGCGCACGATGTCGGCCAGTCGGAACGCGAAGAGCTTCTCGTAGATGGCCACGCTCATCGACGACACGCTCGCGACCAGCTCCTCGAAGGCCGAGAACTGGCGCTCACCAAAGCCCATGCGCTCCAGCAGCGCATTGGTCTGCTTGAGCGCCGTCAGCTCCCGCTGCTGCTGCTGCGGAGACGCAGGACGCGACGCAGGCAGCTGCTCCTCCTCCTCCATGAGCGTCATGATGGACGTCCGTTGCACTCGGTTTGTATTTTGCCGCGCTCGCAGCGGCCATTTGGCCCAAGGTTTTAGCGGTTTTTTCTGGGTTATCTGGGCGAATAAAGCGATTTGATTGGATGGTTTAGACGGCGTTTTGATTGATAAAAGAACGCTTTGATGTAACCTATGAGAGGTGGCTAATGACACGGAATTGCAACTCCCCCCCCCTCTTGGGCATTTCGCATTTTCTGCTTCAAGCTCCTCCTCCTCCACTGTGACAAGCAGCGCAGTCGCATCCTCAACTTGAATGTGTCAGGAATCGACTGCGATTTCCAAGGTTTAGATTGTATCGCAGATGATCAGAGGAGTCACGCTCGGTTGTTGTCCTCTCTTCGTGGCTGTCGTTCGGTCGATCACGGTTCGATATTTTATATTTTACGAAATCGTAGGTTGAATATCCGATATCTTCCCCTCCAAAATCCGGATCTTCCTTCCCCATCCCATAGAAACTCCAACCCATGGGATAAAAACAGCAATCAAATCTTGAAGAGGTGCCCCAGAGAGCGAAACGAAACGACCTACCGGCCTGCTTTGAGCGTTCGTTAATTGAGGCAGTCCTCTCCCCCTCCTCTGCGCTCCTCCTCTCCTCTTCGTCCTCTCCGTGCAGCTTCTCCGCTTCTCCGCTCTTCGGTGAGTCTCCTGACGCCAGAATCTCCATGCGCAAGGCGCTCTCGACTGCAGCGCGCAGCAACAGCAACGGCAGTGATGGTCCCGCTGCCAGTCAGAGCCAGACGGGGCGCGTGCCGCTGACGCGGTGCACGACAGCTCCAGCCAGCACGTTGTGTGCCGAGGGCCATGGTGGCGGCGCGCGTCGGAGTGCGTCGCGCACGCTCTTCGCTCGGATCTTCCGGTCGCGTGGCAAGAGTCCGGACGGTTCGCCGGCCTCAACGTCATCACTTTCGCAGACCAACAGCGAGCCGTACGGCCATTACGCACAGCAGCAGCAGCAACCCAGCGACAACAATGCAGATCCGGACAGGAAGCCCAGCGTGCAGCGGCGAAAGACCTACTGGCCGCAGCCCGTGGGCGTCAGCGCGGCGCTGCCCCTGACCCAGATCGTGATGGAGGGCATGCTCACCAAGCTCTCGGCGCACAAGTATTGGCACACGAAGGTACGATCCGTGATCTTTCCGTGGATGCCGCTTTGATTTTCGTTCTGAACCCATCCGTCCACTCACATCCCCTCCTCTCCTCCGCTCCTCCTCTTACTCATGCGCAGCCGAGCTACTTTGTGCTGGAGGAATCGACTGTGAATGGTCCAGCGGCGCGGCAGTTCGTGCTGCGCCAGTACAGGAAACCGGAGGATGCAGCCGAGAACCAGCGTCCGGAGCTCGTCCTGAGCCACTTCGTGCTGTGCGAGGACGACGTGGCCATGGACATCAGCGACCGATTCATCAAGTACGGCCTAGAGCTCATGTTCAGTGCCCGAGAAGACGCAACTGATAGCTCCATCTCTGGAGCGCTCTGGTCCTCGTTCACGCACCATCACCACCACGCAGCGACCACTTCGTCCTCTTCTGGGAACCCGGCGACGCGGTCTCTGCGCCTGGCAGCGGCCGATGCAGCGACCCATGAAGCCTGGATGCGCGCGCTGGGCTCGGCCATTGCCACGCTGATTCTCCAGTCGGCTCGCAAGTATCCGATGGTAGACTCCCCTATCGCGATGCATGGCCGACCAAGCGACAGAACGCTGATCTCCAAGGTGGCGCCCATGTCACCAGTCGATACCGCTGCCTACCATGAAGCGACAGCAGCCATCGCGTCGCAAGAAGGACTCCATGAGCGTCGAAGCGCAGTGCCCACGACAACCTTGGCCAATGGCGCAGCAGAGGACGCTCAGAACTATCCTGAAACAATCGAAAATGGAGCCAAGGCCAACGACACGCAACCGATGGCTCGTTCGGGCTCCAGCGGATTGCGCTGGTCAGCAGAGGCGCAGAAAGACTCGACCGAGCGGAGGAGTGAAAACGCGTCTTGCGCTGGAAGCGACAACAATCACGACGACGACGCGCTCCAGGAGAACTTTTTCCGGGACGAGGACAACCAGAACGAGCACGAGGAGCTATCCATCGCAGGTCGTCGGCTGGATGCAGGCAATATCCTGTGGTCCCCGACTTCGGATTCGCCGTACTCGTGCGCTAGCAGCAACTCCAGGAATTTCACCTCCAAGTTCACGTCATCGCCCAACGGCGTCACCACGGCCTACTTTGAAGGCACGCCGTACGCACACACGATCGATCGCACGAAGCTCGCTGGCCAACAGCGGTCCGATTCGGATGAGGAGGAGCACAAAGTGCTGGCCTCCACGCCTTCAAGCTCAGCATCGTCTGTCGTTGCTGCCTCTGCCATTACGTACGCTGGTGAATCCTCCTCCATGCGACCTCGGTTTCCGCGCGTTGTGAATGGCCCGCCGTCGTTTGTGTATCCGCCGCTGCGCTCGCAGATGCACACATTCAATGCCAACGGACAGGTATTCACGCTCGACGTTCGCTACCGGCTGATCAAATCCGTGGGCAATGGTGCCTACGGCACCGTGATCGCAGCCAAGGACTCCACGTCGGACACCAGCGTGGCCGTGAAGAAGATCACCAACATCTTTGAAGATCTCGTGGACGCCAAGCGCATTCTGCGTGAAGTGCGGTTGCTGGGCCATTTCAGCCACAAGAACATCACCAAGCTACTGGACCTGTCGCCGCCGATCTCCAAGAAACTCTTTGACGACATGTACATCATCACGGAGCTCATGGAGACCGATCTGCATCAGGTGATCTACTCCATGCAACCCATGTCGGACGACCACGTGAAGTACTTCCTCTACCAGATGCTCTGCGCGTTGTACCACATCCACTCGGCCGGCGTGCTGCATCGCGACATCAAGCCCAGCAATATCCTGCTCAACTCGAACTGCGACCTCAAGATCTGCGATTTCGGCCTGGCGCGCGGCGGCGTCGGTGCGCAGGACAAGCCGTCGGAGCTCACGGAATACGTCGTCACTCGGTGGTACCGCGCGCCCGAGATCATGCTCAATTGCCTGCATTACACGGCAGCGATCGACGTCTGGGCTGTGGGCTGCATCTTTGCCGAGATGCTGCTGCGCGAGCCACTGTTCCCAGGCAACGACTACATCCACCAGCTCAAGCTGATCATCAAGTTCCTGGGCACACCCAAGCAGGAAGACGTGGCGTTTGTGAAGAACGTCAAGGCATTGCGGTTCCTGACCAAACTGGCTATCTCCAAGCCCAAGAAGTGGAAGGACGTGTTCACGGGCGAGGAGACGAATGACCAGGCGCTGGATCTGCTGAGTCGCATGCTGATGTTCAATCCGGCCAAGCGCATCTCGGTGGAGGACGCGCTGAAGCATCCGTACCTGGCGACGTTCTTTGATCCAGCAGACATCACCGAGTGCCCTAAGTTCGACTTTTCGTTTGATGTGCCGGACGACTATCTGACGAAAGATGCGCTCGTGGAGCTGCTGTGCCAGGACATTGAGCAGTTCCACCCGCCGGTGCCGCTCTCGACACGTCCTCCGCCACTCGCAGGCAGCAGGAACAGCGTCGGAGGCGGCTATTTCGGCATGGGCATGACAGCACTCGCAAGCTAAAGCCCTGCATTGTGTTAGCCATATCTCTTCGTCTATCCCTGCACAGTCGCAACGCCCAATTGTCTTCCCAACAACCAAACACCAAACAACAATCAAAAGCAGTAATATATAGCCCCGCCCACGTGTGCTCGGTCTCTCTCTCTTCTTACGCGAGGCCGCATTGCGCCAGGAACCCCTTGACGTCGTCTCGAGTGATGGACCCTGAGCGCATGTTGCACTGGATGCTGCGGTCCAGCGCGATGATGTGGTGATACCAGTTGGACGGCAGATAGAGCACGTCGCCTGCGTTCACGACCACTTCGGTGGCTGGGCAGTCGAAGGACTTGCCGGACAATAGCGTGGGCTGGGACCAGTCGGTTTCCGTGTGTCTGGCCGAGGGGCCCGTGGTGCGAAGCCCCAGGCAGCCACACACGCTCGGTGGCGCCACGATGTACCGCTTGGCGCCCTGCACCATGGCGATCATGTTGAGTCCGCCGTCGATGTGGCCCTCGGTGATGATGCCGCGCATGCCGAAGCGGCAGTTGCCCAGCGCATCCGAGCCATTGCGGATGAAGAAGTCCCCGTACGGCGAGGGCGTGTGGGGCGATGGGTCGAGGAACGGGAGATCATCGTAGATGAAGGACGCGCGGCCGTTCAGGTCCTTCATCTTGAGCTGCAGGTAGTGGAACTTGGCGCTTTTCTCGGACGTTTGGCGCTCGGCCTCGGCCATTTGCTGCAGGAAATGCTGGTAGGTCCACCAGTTGGTTTTAAATGGCGCGACTTCGTTCTTCTGGGCCACGGACTTGGCGAAGTACAGGTAGTGGCTGTCCTTGGTGGTGTGCACCTTATACAGCTCTTTGGGATTGAGCTTGCGCGTCAGATACTCCGGAGTCCACAGCTTCCCCGCGCGCGTGAGCTCTGGTACGTCGTAGACCATGAACGGCACCTCCATTTGGTGGAAGACCTGAGCCAATTGGGCTTCGTACTGTGTGACCGAGAAGCAGCGTTAGAGCTTACCTAGCACCAAGGGAATGACTAGCGCCATGAGACACAAGGTTTGCTTACCGGAGACGACATGTTGAATCGGCAGAGACTGGAGAAGGTCTTCTCGGGCACCATGGTGTTCTCTGGCGACCAATTGGCCAGCAGATCGCCCGTGGGGAAGAGCTGCGGGTACGTGGTGCAGCCAGACTCAGTGTTCGGGTCGCACTGGTACCGCAGTGACGACAGGTCGCACGTGAACTTGTTGGCCACGTCGCCCGGATACGATTCCGGCAGCGGCTTGGCCACGGGCTGGCCCGTAAGCAGCACGCCAGCCTTGGCGGTGTGGCCAGCTCGAGCCCCGCGAGCTTGTACCTTGATTGCACCGCCGGCGTCTTCAGCTTTCTCCAGCCGCGCACGCAGCATGGCGGATGACGACCCCGACGACAGCAGCTCCGTGTACAGGGACAGCAGCGTAAAGGACGCAATGCACAGACCCAGCAGGCCCGCCACGGCCACGCGCGGCCAGCCGTAGCGCTGCACTGTGCGTCTGGCGGCCTGAGAGGCACGCGCAGCCACGCCTCCGCTGCGGTCCAGGCGCTTCATCGTTGTTGCTTCAGCTGAGTCAGCTGCTTCCATACAATTGCGCATATGTTCAGATCTTGGTGTGGTGCACACCACACAACCAATGACACGCAAAGATGCAACAATGGCAATGGGGAGCTGCTGTAGCTAGCTGCGGGTGTAGTATGTTGCTTAGTTTACGACGGGGCAGTGAATTTGACTCGGATCTCCTCTTCGCCCATGAGCCCCGTGCTCACCGAGTGGATGTTGCCCGTGAACACGCGTCGCTCCCATGTGGTCGCGTCGAAATAGAGAAATTGCGGACCCAGGGCCCCGCTGCCCAGCGCTCCTGCCGAGGCGGCGCCGCCTGATGCGCTGCCGATCGATCCTACGCTAGCTCCTGCACTGCCGCCCACTGGACTGGAGCCAGGGGCGGACAGTATTGCGGCATTGGAGGCGCTACTGGCTAGCAGCGCGGCATCGGCCGGCGATGCCCGCTTCAGCCACGTCTTGAGCTCCGTGTGATACCGCCACTCGCGACTGTAGAGCTCCTGCGCCGCGTAGGCCTGCAGCACGTCCTTGGGCATCGAGTAGAAGATGAAGAACAGCGTCTCTAGATGGAACTTGGACAGATGCGTCGTCTTGAGCACCGGCGGCTGGTTGTAGTAGCACGTCGGCAGCGTAAACTGCGGCTCCTTTGTCGCTGGTCCTTCCGCCCAAGGAGACGCAAACGTCGGGTGTAGCGGCCTAAAACAGATACGTCCGTTAGCTTTGTCATAGTCAACCAAGCACTACCAACGCAGAGCAGAACGTACTCGGAGGAGTTCAGATTCAAGCCGAGAGATGTGAGATCACAACCCATGGCCAGGTTCTTCTTGGAGTCGCTGCTTGGACGAATGACCGTCATCAGCATGCCTAGCAGTCCGTACTGACTGTTGGAGTCCAACTCAGAGCCGTTCGTATCTTCATTCTCGGCAGAGGAATGCAGCTGGCCAAAGGCGCCACCACCACTGACGTTGCTGGCATTGACAGTGCCGTTGAAGCCTGGCGCTACACCACCCGCATGACTGCCAATCGAGGTGTTTCCAAGCTGCAGACCCGATACCTGAGGCACCATGCCGTCCGCGGCCGAGGACGTGAAGCTGCTATGCCGCTTCGGCTCCGGTTCAGATGGCAACGGGCTCTTGTCGTTGGAGATCGCTGCAAAGGTGGACAAGGCCGGGAAATCTTCCTTCTGGATCACAAACTCCGACGGCTGAGAGCGAAGGCGCGAGTCCGAAGAGCTCTCCGAGCCGCTGTCCATCGTCAGCGAGTTCATACTGCACAGCGGATCAGAACTTTGCAATAGAAGGACATCAAACTGAGCAGAGAGAGCGGTATCCGTACCGAGATCCGAGTGCTGGGAACTCCGACATGTCCGGAGCCTTGCTCTCCGCTTGCAGCTGGAAGCTTCGTCCTACAGATCAAGTGGCGTGTGAGACCACGATCAGCCGGATTGGCGGCAGGAGATTCGCTCCCCACCTTTAACGACGGCAGCAAGATGGTCTCCCGAGTTCATGCGGTGCAAGTCATGCGAGCTGGGCATGCCCCCCGACAGAGATAATCGGCTGCTTTCGGCTCCAAGGAACTGCTCAATGGAAGGTCAACGGCCCTTAGAACGTCGGAGTTACTTCCAGCAGCACATAGCGCTTACGTACAGCATTCGACCCTGACGACAGCATGCCGGACGAGCTGAACCCCGCGAAGAGTCCCGGCTGCGGAGGCGCAAGGCCAGCTACAGCAAATACGCGCTCAGTATGAGGTCGCTCATGCCCATCACGCAAGATTCAAGCCTCAAGGTACCTGCTCCCGAGGCGTCTCCATCCAGCAGGCTTCCGCCCATGCTCTGGAACGTCGCTAGGCTCAGCGGGTTGGCTCCGGCCAGGCTGCCGCCCATAGCGCTACCTCCGAGCCCGCCCTTGGCGGCAAAGTCGTCTCGATGGTAGTAGTACTGACTGGCATCAAACTCCTCCTGCGAGCGCAAATCCCCAGGTATGTGAGCACAAAACCATACATCAACAGCACGGGCTCCTTGCTCCTGCTATTTCCCAGCGCATTTTCCCCCTCCCGAGGCTAGAAAACGCAGCGGAAACAGCCAGAGAACGCAGATACCAAGGCAGCTGTGCGTACCTTGTCTTCCGCCGTCTGGATGTTGTCCTTAAAGTAGGCAAACTTGTCCTTCGACGGGTCTATCATCACGCCGTTCGAGTGGTACTGGTGCTTCGCGTGTGCTGGCTCCTCTGCTGGTTCCTGCGCGTCTCCTGAGAGCGATCCACTTGAAGCTCCCGTGAGCAGCTCCGCTCGTTCGGCCAAACGCACACAAAGTGGACGGGCAGCAATCATGCCGCCCCCAACCAGCACGCTACCTTGAAGTTTCTGTAAAGTACGAACATGCCAACCGCGGTAGAAATACAGTATATACCGGTATGGAAAAGGAAACATCCAAAATCCGAAAAATAAAAACCCAAGGGAAACATCCAAGTTGCACGTTCACTCTGGAACTGAGCTCGCATCCCAAGACGAAGCATGTACTACACCAGACACATCCCGGCGCTGCCTCCAGTGGCTGATCCCGTGGACAGAGAGCGGCTCCGCATGGCCGAGGCGCCGGTCGTGGTCGCATGGACCCTCCTGGACGACGAACTGCTGAGCGCCGCCATCAGGGAGCACGAGTTGCGCAAGGTGCTGTGTTTGTACGGCAACGTCACGAAGAAAGAAGTCCGCCCAGCCTATTTGCGCGAGTTCGTGCTCATGATGGAGCACGCCGCCACCGAATACCCACCGGCAGTCAAACCCGAGTAAGTCGCGCGGTCGATCGCCAGTCAGGATCGCAACGTTCTAGCTGTAGCGATGTCTCGTCCCTTCAATTTAACAGGAGCCAATGTATGCGTCGGTAAGACTGTGGTGGCTCATACAGACACCCTTGATTGAATTGAATGCGCGCGACTGCATTCATGGACTCACTCTAGACCTCCTGCGAGTTCCCACAGAGACAGATCGCATGCGGCACTTTCGCTCATCGAGGGAGGTTCGTCAGCCCTGTGGAGAGGTGGAGATGGGGTCCGTTCGTGTGGTGCAGTGGCTGGTACTGCTGGTGACGGAGGCTCATGGGCTTTTGTAGCTACCTCCACAGCGTTCTGGTAATGCATGACAGCGTTGCCTTCGAGCTCATCGTGCTCACTGTCATCCGATGAATCGGACTCGTCGTCGTGTGCATCATCGTCAGGCGATCGCTTGTAGTTTGCCAGGCAACCCGGCAGTCGTGAAGGCGATGCCGCAGACGGAGGCGATAGTGGACACGGCGTCTCGTCATGGTCGGTGCTGTCGTCCGAGAGCTGGCTGGTAGTCAGCCGGTCATCACTGGAATGGTGGCGGCCATTAACCCACGACGACGAGCACAGCCGCTTCAGCTTGGCTTCGGCTTCAATGCGCTGGATCCGCTCCAGCTGCAACTGCTTGCGCAGGGTCGACAGCTGCTCCAGCATGGCGTTCTGCAGCAGGTTCTTGGACGTCTTGAGCTGCTCCAGCTGTTTGCGTTGGCTCTCAATCTTGCTCTCCAGAGCCTGTTGCTCCTCCAGTGAGCATGCGCTGATGCTCACAGCCTCGTTCATGGCCTTGGCCGCCTCGTTCCGCTGCTTGGAGACCATTTCCAGATCATGCAGCGAGTTTTCCATCGCCTGCTTCAGCGCAGCTTCCTCCGCGAGCTTTTGGCCGATTTGCTGCTTGAGCTCGTGCACCAACGCTTCCAGCTCCTCAACATGCGTCTGTAGCGACCGGATCTCGTGTTCTCGATGCTCCAGAGCGACTTGCAGGTCTCCGCAGACGCCCTTGGCGGCTAGAAAGTCCTGCTGTGTGGCTCGACACTCGCTCTGGAGACGTTGGATCTCCTCTGCTTGGCTCTGTGTACGAGTCTCAAGCTCTTGTCGGACGTTTTGCTCGTTCTGCAGCTCTTTTGACACGGCTTGGCATTCGTGACGCACGTTTTCAGCCTGCACATGGGCCTCATGAGCGCTCTGCTGAAGACGATGCTGCTCTTTCAGCGCAGTCTCGAGCTTTTCGTGCAGCGCTGCCTGCGCCACAGCGTTTGCATCCTGCATCTGCTTGCTCTGTGCCTCCAGTTGGAACTTGAGCTCGGCCTGCTCCTGAATGAACTTGAGCAACGTGGCCTTCTCGAACGCGAACGTCTGGCGGTCATTGGCAAAGCTCGCCAGCTTCTCGTCCAGCGCCAGCCGTTCCTTGTCGAGCGTGGCGATCCAGGCTTCGCGCACCGTCAGCGTCTCCTCAACCTCCGCTGCTTGAGCCTGCGCTTGCTGCCATTTAGCCTGCCAGAAGAGTTGTGTGAGTCACTGAAACCACTGGCGAGACCATGGACCAGATTGGTCACCTCCAGCATCTTGCTGGCTTTGCGCTCCTGGGATAGCTGGGCTGCCAGGTTCGCGCCCTGATCCTGCAGCCTGGCAAGCTCAAAGAGAATGCCCGTGTGCAGACTACCGTTAAGAGCGAGCTCATCGAACCGCGTCTCCAGCGCCCGCTTGAGGATCTGCAGTTTGCTTTGCGTGTCCTTGAGCTCACGCTGTTGAATGGCAGCGTCCGTGTCCTGTTGCTCGATGGTTTGCTCAAGCGCCTTCACGCGATCTGTGAGCTCCAGATTCCGCTGGCCCAGCGTCTAATGCCTCGCAAGCGCCAGCAAATTGAGATGAATCAGCAACAAATGCGGGTCAGAACGCCGTATTACCTGTCCCTTTGTGCCCATGAAGAAGCGCTGCTCAATCTTCTTGGCATAATCGCGGTTGGAAATGGCCTGGAACTCGAGCTGCTTCTTGTCGGCCTGAATGCGATCGATCTGTCAGGATTGAAGGCACTCAGTGTTGCCATCTAGCTCATTCGGTCAGGCGTCATGACGATCTCACCAAATTGCGGAGCTTGTCACACTCGCGCTGCCGTTTGAGACTCTCAGCGCGCAGAGCTTTCATGTCCTGCCGGAGCTGGCCGTTCTGTCTCAGTGATATCATGAGCTCGGGAAGATTGATGATCCCGAGTCATTGGGATTGCTAGTACCTTTTCAGCCGTTTTCTCCTGTTGCAATCGCGTGCGAAAGTAGCGGACCTCGAGCGCCTTGAGCTCCTTCTGCAGCGTCGCCTCAATGCTGTTTGCAGCTGCTGCTGAGGTCGCTGGTCTCGGCTGGTATAGCTGCTCTTCGTCGTCATTGTTGCTGTTGTCAACGGGCAATGACGGCTCCTGGCTTTCTACGGCGGCTGCTGTTACTGCTTCGCCATGCACGACGGACCCGCGTTGCTGATCCTGGAGTCCAAGGTTCACGGAGGACTTGCGCACGCTCCCGCTCGACAGAATCTTCTGCAGCGCGCGACTGCCGCCCATGAGAAGCTCCTGCCTACAGAGCAAGTGCGTTGGTCCTTCAAACGACGCGCCGCCTCGACGTTTCAAATCAAAGACCAAGTGTTTTTTTATATATGGCATGGATGGCTCTTCCTCTCTCGCTGACCTGATGAAACTAATGCACGGACGCACACGCGATGCTTCTCTCTCGACTCGCTTATCGGCCTTCGATACTCACGCCGATGGCGCGCTTGGCCTTCTTGCCGGGCTTGGCGATCTCCTGCATGCGCTTGGATAGCCGTCCCTTGCGCGAGTCAGGGTCCACGGCCTTCTTTACGGGCGCGTCCGAGTTGTTGCGCAGCTCCTCCTTCGGGCGAGGGCGATGCAGAAAGTCGAAACGCAACTGCTGCGGCAGCGCAGCACGCTCGCTTCCCGTGTACAGCGTTGTGTCCTTGGCCTCCTGGGAAAACACGTTGCCGCCGTTGGCGTCCGAGCCATTAGATCGACCGGCATTCGCTGGGGACGGCTTCTTCTGTCTGTACAATACACCAACAAAGACGCATGAGGCTTCAGATCAAACGTATCAAGCACGTGGTCCAGCTATCCTACCTCCGTGCGGCGCGTCGGTACGAGGCGTTCTCTGCCTTCTCGGCTTCGAGCTCAGCCAGTTTGGAAAAATCCAGCGTCTTGTTGAACACCGAACGGCTCCAGCGCTCGATCAGATCGCGACAGAGGTCCTTGTTGGAACGAGTCTAATACATAGCCATGAGAAATCACAATGAGCTCTACGCGTCCCTCTAAAGCATAGAGCCAAACATCAATGCATCGGGTACCTCCTCGGGGTGCTTCCAGAGCATCATGACGACCTTGCCCAGTCCGCTTCGCTTCAGATGCTCCTTGAAGATGGGCATGTGCGAGATCATGTTGAGCATCTTGGTGCGCAGGCCCACGTTCGGAAGTGTGCCGTCCTCCAGCGGATGGATCCACTTCTTGACAATCTGCTCAGACACCATGGTCAGTACTGGACTGGTGCGTAGGCCCTGACGACACAATCACGCACCGACAAGAGATCGAAGTCCAACAGCATGGGCTGCAGCTGCTGCTTGCGGATGATCCGCAGCGCGCTATCGACGTATTTGATCTTCTCCAGCGCCGGACGTCGCTCCGAGATGCTCACGAGATCGTCCGCGTAGGCCTTGTCCATGCGGTAGAGCACTTCCTGCGTGATCTGCTCCATCTCCTGCACCGACAGGTTCATCTTGGAGCGACGGCCGGTCTTGAGCGACTTGAGCGTCTCCTCGAAGAACTCGTCGTCCTTGCTGGCGCGGCTGGGCAGGTCGTCCATCGGACGCTCATCTTCAAAGCGCTGCATGGAAGTTCAGTCTTCCCGTATCCACAGATCAAATGCATGCAGCTGCGCTCGCACCTGCTGCTCCTGATCGTACTCGCCCAGCACGTCTTCCAGGTCGTCTTCGCCGTCGATGAAGTCGTCGTCGTCCTTCGTGCGCGTCACCTCTTCGCCTGAATCGTACTCATCTGCGCCATCGTCTTGCGCGGGCTTGCGAACCGCAGGGGCCGAGGATGACGAGGACTTGGCCTTGGGCGCCTTCTTGGACGAGCTAGAAGACCGCGCAGGCGGCGCGCGCTTGGCGCTGTCGTCGTCGTCGTCGCTCTCCGAGTCCGATCCGAACAGTCTACAGCCAAGGCGTTCATGCATCAGTCTTTTCCCCGTCTATTGCGCAAGCGATCATGGTCCATGCAAAACGCACCCGGAGGCGTCCGCCGTGGTCGCAGTTGAGGGAGCTACAGAGAGAGAGAGAGTGAGTTGAAGGCCGTTGCCTTATCGTCCATGCGCTTCATCGTCCCGTACCGCTGCGGACCTGATCGTCGTCGTCGTCCGAGTCGTCGTCGCCGAACATTTCGTTGAACGAGCGCTTCTTGCGCTCATCTTCTGCGCAGCATCAGGACGCAGAGAGAGAGCCACGGTCCGTCCGTCCATCAGTCCCATGCGCAGGCCACAGACAGAGAGAGAGAGAGCGAGACCAACCGTCGGAGCTGCCCATGGCGATCAGATGCGATGGAAATAGTGGCCCCTTCGATCGATCACTCGCTCGTCCCCCTCCTCCTAACCTATTACCGTGGGCACTCTAGTATCGCATCAATGGGTTCCGGATCGTATTATAGAGGGGTACCCACATGGCTGCCTTCATGGGAGTCGAATGGGAGCAAGTCCATGGGTGGGGCGTTTGGCTTTATATATATAAGGTTAAGGCGTTGAGAGAAGGTCGAGCGCACTGATAGCTCTGCTCTCCTGTCTGACTGACTGGCTGGCTTGTGCTCTTTGTCTGCTGTTTCCATCCAAGCCGCGAACGCGACGGGAGGAGAGAGAGGAGGTTACATGGTCTTGCACGGGGCGCAGCACGAGTGGTCTACGTCGTCTTCGGTCTTGTGGCTCTTGGCGGCGCGATAGGTCGAGGCCAGTGGGATGGTCTGGTCCGTCTTCAGCATCGGGTACTTGGAGTTGCCGGCCGCGTTGATCGCATTAGCGTTCGGCACGATCGGGTTCTCATTCGAGTCCGTGAAGTCTGTGTGGGCTGGCAGCTGATGCAGGCTCGAGCGCGTCGTGCTGCCTACGGATCCGGTGTCGGAGCCAGCGTACCCCGAGCGCCGGCCTGCATCCGAGCCGGCGTAGCCTGGTCGTCGTCCGCCGTACTCGCTGGACGCGTCGCTCTCGCCGTCGTAGCGCTCGCTGCGCAGACTGAAGACCTCGGACGGAGCGCCCTCCGGGCGGTGCTGCCGTGCCGTCAGTCCCTGTGAGGAATCCACCAAGCTGTCAGCATTATCCTCCAACAGCTACAGCATAGAAAGAGCTCATGGCTTCAAGCGTACCTTGATCCACTTCTGCGCTTCGTCTGCACTTTCGGCCTGCGATAGACAGCCCAATCACGACCTGGGGATCAGCACCAACGACCTCATGGTTCAGCCACGAGACAGCACACACGCACCTTAAGCACGTAGGACTGGTCGCCGATGGCGATCGAGAACTCGCATCTGTCAGGGTCGTTTGCGTTCAACGCGATGTTTTGTGTGCGCCACAGGTCGATGCACGCCAGCAGCTTCTCACTCTCGCGGTTCTAGAGAACAGTCCCCCATGCACGCACACGCAGTCCATCACGGCCAGTGTCAGCTAGCTGCTCGGGTGCATTAGCAGACACAGCGCCAGCTTTCCACTTTACCTTGTAGTACGTGAGATAGTGCGTCGTGGCTTCAAAATACCGTCGCTGCCATCGGTCCTGACGCGATTTCTTGCGTAGATAGCCTACACACGCACCCACGCATGAGTCACCAGTGCCGCCGAGTCATGGGCCCTCCAGCCGCGGGACCGCTCACCCTTGAGTTCCGGCAGCTCCATCATGGTCTCCTGCGTCACTTGGCTCGAATCGAGAAGAGACCCACACGTGTGATTCGCGTAAAATCCGTTTCTGATTTTTTTATTTTACGACACCGGAGTAAAAAACACCTCCAGGCAGTTGCAGCAGCAACGGCGGGTTTAGGAGGGAGCGTAATATACTATGCATGCAGGAAGTTTACGAGCTGTCGCAAGCAAGAATATCCTGGTGCGGTGGCTGTTGCTTTGTTGTACATGTCGCTTTGATGTGCTAATCACCTGTGGAGTCTTGACTGGGACTATCTGCTCACGCTGTTTAAGGCGGATTTCTGGATGCAAGATGGTGCCTGGATTTGAATGCGTTCATTATGGGCTTTACGAGCAACGAATCCGTAATTGCGACGGTTGTAATATACCATTTAAAATTCGAAGACGAAACGACTTGGTCGTGCCATAAATGACAAGGGCTGCATAAGTGCAGCAGCCTTATATATATATAGAAAGCGGTTTGTGCGAGAACTTAGTCTCATGAGTCAAGAGGCGCTGCGTTCAGATCGGCCATCTTCAGCCCAACGTCTCCTTCCAATAATGGGTGGGTTCACTTGCCGTAAGTTTCATCTCCGTGTCAGTGCTGCTTTTTAGTGTGGTGCAAAACCGTACCACACCACTTTGGGTCCATTGTGACCTTTCCGAAAGTGAAGATCGTCAATTGAGTTCGCGCATCAAACGTCCAAAAGGCTCGGAAATGGAGTCAACAGACAGCGGGCGTGTCGACTTCATTGAAGGACCACAGCGAATCCATAGACAGCGTAGCTCCGCAGCAGAGGAAGCCGAAGAGAACGTTCAAGCGCCGATGCAGCAGCGCAAGCGAGGGCGATGCGCACGAGCGGCAAGTGCAGTGCGAAGTCGACTGCATTCGGTAGCCGGGTCAGCAAAGACGCGGATGCATCGTAGCTGGGCAAAGTGGAACACTAGAAGCAAGCCGCAGGATTGTAGCGACGAAGCACATGCTGAAGAAATGCAGACGGAAACAGTCGACTCGGACGACTGCGTTGACGACCGGAAGAGAAGTGACGACGATGATGAAGAAGAGCTTTCTCCGACCTGCAACCATTGCGTCGGCCTGTTCAGTTTCTTCCGCATCAATGTTGTCTGCGCTGGTTGTGATGCTTCAGTGTGTCGAAGCTGTGCTGTCCCGACTGAAGAGCGACCTACAACGTACAAGTGTCTGGTCTGCGCCAAGATCGAGCACTACGAGCAGCAACTGGCCAAAGCCTACTTCCCCATGAGCGCAACGTGGGGCAAGTACCAAGGCATCCCAGCAGCGATCTACCGGCAATGGTTCTGCGCCAAACCAGCGGCCACCGCATGCTCGTCAGAATCTCGACGGCGCTCCAAGTCCATGGCTTCGCTAGCGCTTCGCCATGTTCTGCACAGCCAGGATTGGAAGGCACTATGCACGCAGCTCTGTCAGCAGCTGCAAGTGAAGACCTGCTGTGTCACGCTGGCTGACAAGGACCAGGACTTGATCCTGGCGACGGCAGGATCCATGCTGCCCTTCTCGTGCTTCCCAAGTGAGATTGGCATGTGCGAGTACACGCTCAGCAGTCCTGATCAGCAGCTTGTGCTGGCCGATGTAGTGCAGAATGCAAGTTACCGCCACAATCCGATGCTAGTCGCCACCAAAGCAGCGTTCTACTTTGGCACCTCGATCTGTTTGCATGGAGTGGCCATTGGAACGCTCGTGGTGATGGACGTGAAGCCACGACCAGAGCCATTCGACGAGGCTGGCATGACTGCGATAGAGCAGACCTGCGAATCGATCGGTGACCGTCTCGCCGTGTTTGTGAAGCGGCCCGTGCAGTCCTTTGGGGCGCGCGTGATCACCAAGGCGACCCAGAGATACTCGCGCATGTCAATCTACTGATAAAGCAGACAAGAGAGAGATTTTCCTTTCGCTAGCGGAAGAGATACACGTACGAAGCCGTAACCAGGCGTGATTGATCGTCTTTTTGTGTACTAGTTTGCTTTTGATCGGTCTAACTTCGAATCCTCTGCGTTCACAGACCACTTCGCGTTGATGTGTCGAGCAGAAGATCGACCGCAGCCTTGGCAGACAGCAGACAGTTGTCAAAAGTGGAGCCTTGGAACGCGTCGCCAGCGACCACGATCTTGGGCAACGTACTCAGCACCATCGCGGGAGTCTGGCTTTCTCCCTCTTGGCACTTGACGCTCACTTGAGAAATTCTGCACAGCAGAGCGAGATCGTAAACCACCGAGAGACCAAACAGCCCAGATCCGACACATTTGCTTACCTCCACCGATGCAGAATGAGCTCTTGCTCAGTCGGCAGGAATGGCAGCAGCTTCTTCAGCGACTTCTTCACAGTCGCCAGGATCTCGTCGTTGTTCGTTTCCATGTTGGCGACACCGTAGGGAACCGACGTGTGTACCAGCAGAGTGAACGTGTCCTCATTTTGTTGCTTCTTGAGGTTGTCCCAGCAGAGGTACCGGACGATCGAGTCTTCATCGTCCGTGATGTACTTGACGATCCAGCCAAGGTCGCGCACCTGCTGCGCAATGGATGCATCAAACAGGTAGGCAACTGCGAAGCGCTGCGAGTACTCAACTGCCTTCAGCGCCCGGAGCTTTTCCGGAGCAATGACCAATTGGCTTTTCTCCAGAATCGGAAGCAGCTGGGCGAGTCAAGAAGCAAACCACGCATGAGAACCCAAGAGACAGAACGGCGCAATGAGCAGCAGGTCCGTGCACGTACAGACGGGATGGGACACGTGAGCACGAGCTCATTAACGATCTCTTCATCGCCCGAGGCAGACACCAGCTTGATGTGGTCCTTGTCCACGATCTCCACCCTCTCCAGACCACGGGACAAGTGCACCGGGACGTCTGGCAAATATTCAAGGTCAGAATTGCCACTAAAGCCCAACAATGCATCCAATATAACAAGTCTCACCTTTCAATAGGCTTTCCACGATTGCGCGGAAGCCTAGTTCTTGTGGGCATATGGCCTGGGGCAATGGTGCACGACGACGTGTGTCCTGAGCGATGGTGCTGGCGTCCAGCGTGCCCAACAGCTTCTGGTTGCTCAGCGGGGTCCGCACATCGTCATTATCGGATGTGAACGTCGTCAGATACTGCGCGCCCATGTCTACATGCACCGCGCGGTTCTTGCGGAACGATCTGCGTCACGAAAGCCGTAAGAACACCATGGTCGCACGACGCGTGCAATGGCACACAGCACTGTACCTGGCCATCATGCGCCCGCCGGCAATGTTGTTCTTCTCCCAGACGACCACCTCCGGCACGACCTTGAGCGACCGCTTGACAGCCTCCTGCTGCAGCAAATGCGCCAGCGCTGCGCCCGTGATGCCCGCGCCCACGACTCCGACCTTACGCTCCATGTTGTCGCGATCCGGAAATGAGCCTCTTCGAATTCCGGTCCGTTCGGCGTTTCCAATTCTGGTTTCTCATTGGTGGAAATCATGATCATCAACGTATACTACATTTCAACCAATCAGAAGAAGATCGACCGATCTCTGATTCCGGCTGAGAACACAACAAAGCTATAAGCGCGTGGGGAAAGGAGAGAGAGCCCTGCTTGATGGACCGCTCCACGCCGTTGCCCCAGCGGCAGCAGCTGCGTCTCCCGCTGCCCGGCCAGCGCCCGCCGCCGCTTCCTATTGCGCTCTCGGTACTGCTCGGCGCCTCGGTGGACGGCGAGGGATCGCTGATCTCGAACGTCGTGCTGCGCAAGGTCATGAAAAGGCCCATCTTTGAGGTGCGAGGAGTTTGCGTCCGCGTGCGCTTCATGCAGCGAGGCTCGCCAGTCTGCGCTGCTGTGCGCATGGCCTTGGCTGTGGGGTACGCTATGTGGTGGTCTGACGCTTTTGTGTGCTACTCATTGCTGCTAGAACTTCGACGAGAGCGCCTTTCATATCCGACCGCCGACGCAGATGATGCGCTTTATCGATGCCCTACGGTATCACAAGCCCACGGACGAAGAGCGGACTGCGCTCAACATGAGCAGCTCGACCGAGCGGCTGCATCTGCACACACTAAATGATGTACGTCATGGCTTCTCTCTCCTCGTGTGTCTCTGTGCAATCGCCTGATATCATGGCCGCCTGCCCCTCCATCTTACGCATGTCGCGCTAATCAAGTCCGCATGCTGACACAGCTTCTGCTCATCTCTGGCGCACGCAAGGGCTTCCGCTTCAACTCGCTCGATATCCTGAACTTCCGGAAGATCGCGAGTGAGCTGGACGCGCACTACCAGGCCATCAACGACTCGTTCAGCGCTCTGCCGCTCGAAGTCTCGAACTACCGATTCCTGAACGTCAAGCGCGTGGAGGACGAAGCGCGGTTCTACGCCTGGATCCAGCGCCAGGAGTGCGGCCACGATCCGATCACGATCGCGATGATCGAAGCGGCTGCGGACGGGAATGACGAGCTTCGGATCCGATGGCACGCCTTGTACTTTCAATGGCTTGCGCGGGCCTACATGCGCTCGTACGCGCGTCTGAGGGACATCATCATGGCTCTGCAAGTGCGGTATCAGCAGTTCCTGAGCCAGGCCAAGAACGCGATGGATGATTTCTCGTCCCACGGCGGAGAGGAAGTCGAGTATGAAATCAGGGCGCAGAATCCGTATCCAAAGTTCCTGTACGTGCTGATCCAAAAGTACCACCACGAGCAGCGCAATTCAGAGACCGACTGGTCGCCCGAGTCGCCGCTGCCGCCTGTCGATTCGATCGCGCAGTTTGCAATTTATTTATCAAGCCTAGTGTGGCAAGCCATCCCGCTCACAGTGGCGCAGCTCCAGAGTATGGACCAGCTGCTTCAAGTGCTGTAAGTAGATCATGCCTATCTGGCGAGTTAGTTGTCGCTCATTGTGCTGTGTTGCATGGCTGTGTGGATAGGAAACTGTCGTTCCGCGTGGATTTCGAGCATTTAGTGATTCACATCGCCAGTATTCACGGTGTTTCAAATTGCCCAGCGGATGGCGAGAGTCGTGGGCGAAGCTGGACGTATGCAGCGCTCTGCTCGGTGGTTTACGAGTTCCTGGTGACAGTGCGAGAGCTCCGACAAGTTCCGCGTCAGAAGGCGCTGCTGCCAGTTCCCAATAGTAGGCGCCTCGCCAAAGCTGCTGCGGTCCAGAAGAAGCCGCTCGCTAAAAGCGGGAGATTACTCGCAGGCGGTCATTAGTTGTAGCTATTAGACTGGATATAATAGTCCAAATTCCCCACACCACCAATGGGCTCCAGTGTCATGGCAATGTGACAGCGTTCAGACGGTGCAGAATTGACATCACGACGTTCCAGCTAATATCGTCACCAATGGCCTGCTCCTGGATGAACAAATGTTAAGCGCATGAATTCGCCGGGTTGTTCGGATGGCTTGCTTGAGCTCGCTGGCAGTGATTGTTGGCTCTTACCAGCGCAATCCATCAGCGGTCAATGTCGTGATTACGCACGCACTGGGCTCAAGCATGAGCTCATCCAAACACTCACATCAACGCCAGTCGAACCAATGAGGATTCGATGGGATATCAAGATGAATCGCCATGCTTTCTGCACTTCAGCTTGGCTTTTTCATGGACACCCCTGAGTTGCATCCGCGACGCCGCAGCAGGAGGAGGACAGAGCAACTCAAACACATTGGGCGGTTGGACTCCCATCAACCAGCCAGTGGTATTCAAATACAGACCAAACTGATGAGACAGTGGCAGTCACGCTGCTGGAAAACGCTCTCGTCAAGTTGGAGCGTCCCATGCTGGGATCCGGGTACTTGGTCTGCGCCTTCTCATGATCTTTCCAAAAGCCTATTTCCGTGATTACTTACAGTCATCCAGGCTATTTCCGTAAAATAACTCCCTGAAACGCTCGTGTCATCCGCTTGAGCGTGTTGTTGTCGAATGGCGTCACCTTCCAGCAACCAGCTCAATCCGCTGAGCCAATTTTTCATAGAGAGACAGATTACCTCACGAGGCGGACGAAAATCGAGGAAACGAGCGCCCACAGTGATAGAGAGCGTATGCATAGGCACCTCGATCCGCTTCTTTGAGGAGGAGGTAGTGCGGCCGCCAACAAGCGTTTGGTTGTGGCACGACTGCGACCAGCATCGCGCCAGGATACTGCTCCCGTGTCAGGTGGGCCATCTGCTGGCTTATGTATAGTACAGTAGCCTCTCGAATGCTAATCAATTGAGGAGAAGCCATGACCAAGGCTCTCTCTTTCGCACCGGCCGCCTGATCTCTACGATCGATGCCACGGCAAACTGGTTGCTTTTCGCTTGGCAAATCTAATACAAAAAGTGGTTCTTTGTGTCTAAAACTGCCCTGTCCAAAACAGCCAGTTTTCAGCGGATGCCGCCAGATGGTACGATTCCAGCCGCACTTTCCAGCGCCTGCGGCTTCAACTCATTTGCGCACGAAGAGGTGGCAGTGGAATGAATTCCTGAATCACAGTCGGCACGTATCTACTGTACAGTATGAACTGAAAACCTGCGATCAGATCTTCCTGCCCAGCCACACACTCCCGCGCTTTGCACTCTCCTTCATCCCGTCTGGGATCGGGGATGGCTTCCTCGCAAACGTACGTACCCTATCACCGATCACCGTGACCATCGACGATTATCCATCCCATATGTCCAGGGATAGGTTCCAAACAGCAGCGAGTGGACACCCCCACTCATGCCCGACTTGGTGGTCGATCCAGGGGTAGGTGATCTATCAGCTCCTTCCTTGCCAAGATGATCCGCTGCAGCGTGTGCGAGCATCACATCGCCTCCCCCTCCCCCCAACCCGCGGCCGGCGGTCGCCCGCCCACATTCTGACTCGAACGTAACGCTCGGGCGGAAGCCGCCAGCAAGCCCCCGCGCGCATTCTCGCTATACTTATCCGCGCTTTTCCGACCGGACGGTTGCGCCAGCCACAAGCGCAAGGGAAACCAACTCCATGGACGTGGGCGCAAAAGTCGAAGCGCGCGACGGCAGCGGCAGGTGGCAGCCGGGCGTCGTGCTCGACCGGTACGCGAGCCCACTGGACATGACCAGCGCCGTCGTGACCGTGCGGCTCGAAGACGGCGGCGCCGTGCGCGAGTTCACGGTGCCCGCCGACCCGCAGTTCTCGAGCAGCGACGAGCTGCGGCTCATCAAGGACGACAGCGCGTGCGATGTGGACGACCTCACGTCGCTCATGGAGCTCGACGAGAGCTCGATCCTCGCGGCGCTGGACGCGCGCTTTTCAAAGAACAAGATCTACACCAACACGGGCACGATCCTGCTGGCCGTGAACCCCTTCCAGAAGCTGCACGGACTGTATGACCGCTCGCTACTCAACCAGTATTTACAGGCGTTCGAGACCCGCTCGAGCACGATCCGCGCCACGCGCTCGGCGTCACTGCCGCCGCATATTTATCAGGTCGCCGGCGAGGCGTACAAGGCCATGCTGAACGGGCCCAACGGCATGCTGAACGACCAGTCCATCCTAGTGAGCGGCGAGAGCGGCAGCGGCAAGACCGAGTCGACCAAGTTCCTCATGCAGTACCTCGCGCAGGCCGGCGACCACGGCAACGAGGCCAGCCAGTCCGGCATCGCGGCCAAGGTGCTGCAGACCAACATTATCCTCGAATCGTTCGGTAACGCGCGCACGCTGCGCAACGACAACTCGAGCCGCTTTGGTAAGTTCATCAAGCTGCATTTCACAGGCAGCGGCCGGCTCACGGGCGCCAGCATCCAGACGTATCTGCTGGAGAAAGTGCGGCTCGTGTCGCAGTCCAAGGGCGAACGGAACTATCACATCTTCTACGAGATGGCGCTCGGCGCGTCGGCCGCCGTGCGCGAGAGGTGGGGGCTGGACCCGCCCAAGGGCCACGCCATGCCCACGGGCGACTATGGCGAGGCCTCGATGCACCAGTTCATGCACTACCGGTACCTGAACCAGAGCCAGTGCTTCAAGCGCCGCGACAGCAACGAGGACTACGAGAACTTCAAGCAGGTCATGGACGCCATGGAGGTCGTGGGCTTCACGCCCTTCGAACGCACAGGCATCTTCGACCTCGTGGCCGCGGTCATGCACATCGGCAACCTCACGTTCGAGCACGACGAGAATCAGGATCGCCAATCGTCGGCCGTCACGCTGTCTTCCGCGCCGACCGATCTTGCTCCGGATTGCATCTGGTCACGCGATGCCGCTGCGCGTTTGCTCTCCGTGGATACGTCGCAACTGGAGCGCGCGCTGAGTGTGCGCAAGATCCGCGCGGGTACCGACTTTGTGAGCGTCAAGCTGTCGGCCGAGCAGGCCAACAACGCGCGTGATGCGCTGGCCAAGGCGCTCTATGGTCGGCTGTTCGACTGGATGGTCAGCAAGATCAACGAGTTTTTAAAAATGGACGACGCGCAGAAGAACAAGAGCAACATGCACTTCATCGGTATCCTGGATATTTTTGGCTTCGAGGTCTTCCCCAAGAACTCGTTCGAGCAGCTGTGCATCAACTTCGCCAACGAGACCCTGCAGCAGCAGTTCAACGACTATGTGTTCAAGATGGAGCAGCAGGAGTACGAGGCGCAGGGGGTCGACTGGAAATACGTGGAGTTCCTGGATAACCAGGATTGTGTGAACCTGATATCGCTACGTCCGACGGGTATTCTGCCGCTCATTGACGAAGAGTGCCTGATGCCAAAGGGTAGCGATACGACCTTTGCCTCGAAGCTGTATCGTGCTTGCAGTTCGCATCCGAGATTTTCGGCATCACGGATCCAAAAGGCTGGCGGATCGTTCACCATTATTCATTACGCAGGAAACGTGGAGTACTCGTCTGTTGGCTTTCTCGAAAAGAACAAGGATGTGCTGCATCAGGAAGCGGTTGATCTATTGGTTTACTCACCAAAGGAAGGCAGTTTCACGCGGACTTTGTGCGAAGGATCAGCTTTCCGACCTCGGAACAAATCGTCTCCTCGTCAACGCGCTGCCGCGAGCAAGCAACGTGGCGCAAGCGTTGGCCTCCAGTTCAAGGAACAGCTCACAGCTTTGTTGGAAACTCTGCAGCAAACGAACCCTCATTATGTGCGATGCTTGAAGCCGAACGATACTTGTGAGTCAAACATTCTGGAGCGGGATCGAGTAATGAACCAATTGAGATGCAACGGAGTGATGGAGGCAGTTCGAGTTGCACGAGCTGGTTATCCTATTCGAATGCCACACGAGGAATTCGTACGACGATATTACAGCCTCAAGCGCGTTCAGAAACCGTTTTCCAAGCAGGCGTCGTTCGGCTTACGTGCACGATCTTCATCTGGAGCGATCACCGAAGCTTCGATGATCGCAGCCGAGGCGAAAGAACTACTGCACGATTTGTTACCGTTGTTGCCCAAGGAGCACGATGCTAGCACGCAGAGTGCGTCAGAACATTCCGACCAGGCTCAATTTGCGTCTCGATGCATTTCTGTCGGCTTGCAGATGGGCTTTACCAAGCTATTTTTGAAGAAGGCATCCTATGATTGCCTCGAAACCATGCGAACCCAGCGCTTAAGGCGGCACATGGTGCGGATTTACCATGCAACACTGTGCTTTTACGCTCGTCGTCGATTTGTGAGATTCCGCAACGCAGTGAAGACGCTTCAACTTGCGTTCAGATACAAGAAGCAACGTGAGCAAATGCGCAAGCAGCAAATTTTGATGTACCGAAGAAAAAACGCTCGGCGAGTACAAGCGTTCGTACGGATGGTGGTCCAGCGAAACAAGTACCAGCGATTTTCAAAAACTGTGAAGATGTTGCAGTGGCGATTCCGATACCGTCGCATGCTTGCAGCTGTTCGCCTGGCTCAGCAAAAGAAGGAGCTCGAACTCCAGCACGAACAAGAACTGAACCAGCAACAGGTTCAAGTTCTGCAATACAAAGACAGCTACACGGCATCGTCAGATACCTCATCGGAGGCTCCGTCACTCGCCTCGAATGACGTGGAGGGCGATGACACCTCGTCTACTTACTCGGATGACTTCTACCCGTACAATGATACGATCCCGGCTCATCTCACGACGGTCAATGAACAGGGCAATGACTACCTGTCTACTCAAGAGAAAACGCATCACTTCATCGGTCGACCAAGTCAAGCTATTGATAATTTCCGCCCGATTGACGCTCCTCCGCGTGCAACAATGGGACGTATGTCCCGAACTTACAGTGACAATGTCAACAAGCCCTTCCAGATCGGTGGTCCACACGGAAGCTTAACACCTCACCGTGCGAGTACAGCACCTCAGCGCAAGTCGTCCTTCCGCAGCACGCGTTCATCGCGTGCAGTGGCTTTGCCTCGTCTGGACGTCGTCCAGCAGACTCAGTGGGTGAACGACGAAGATCGTTTCAGTTGCCATATCTGCAACAAGCGTTTTAGCGTATTCAAGCGCAAGCATCATTGCCGCGCGTGTGGTGAAGTGATTTGCAACAGCTGCTCGCTGTACCATCGTATCCAGAGCCGATCAATGCGCGTGTGTGTTTCCTGTGTGGCTTTTCACTCTCTGGAGAGCCCGACGTCAACCGCATCAACGGGTTTCTCTCGTCTCCACGGTGGTAGCAACCACTCGTCAGCTGGATCTGCTGCCGGAAGTCGTAAGCAGTCTACAGCATCGTCGCAATTCGAAGTGGGCAGAAGCAGCAATGTCAGCGGTGGTCTGTGGCTCAATGCTTGGCCTGAGCCGCCCATGCCCGATGATGAAGACGAGCGGCTTGCCTGCCTGCGTGAACTCAATATCCGTGACCTCGCGAGCTCTGGCAAGTTCAATATGTATTGTGAGGTCGCGGCGAAGACAATGAAGTGCCCAATCGCGTACGTGAGTATTATTGAAGACGAAGAACAGATTCTGGTGGCCAACATTGGCATGGCGCACACAACGCTGCCACGTGAGCTGTCGTTCTGTGCGCACACGATCTGCCAGCCCACGGTCATGGTGGTCCTCGACACCAAGAATGACGAACGATTCCGAGAGAACCCAATGGTCAAGGGCGAGAAGGGCGCTGTCAAGATCCGGTACTACGCTGGTGCGACCATTTTCTCGCGTGATGGTCATGCGCTCGGTACCGTGGCCGTGTTCGATACCAAGCCACGCCGCGAGGCCGACCAGGAACACATTGGCATGCTGCAGCACTTGAGCTTCCTTGCAAGCGAGAAGATGACGCAGAGCACGATCCAGGAAGATAGTGATAGTGAAGTTCTTTAAGACTGATGATTGCCCCCGTATAAACCAACGCTTATGTATCGCCAGCGTCGCGTAAATTGATGTTTACTTAGTATAAGTGCTGGTGGTTGTTGTACTGTATTGTGTTGCATTGTGTGTATCCAACGGCAGGGAGCATTGGATCCAGTGGCTCGTGGATCTTCTGAACTTTGAGACTGTTTGCTCTTGGGTTCAGCTGTTGCTCTTGAAGATCGCCGTGTCTTGAATGGAGGTACTATGACCACAATTGCACACACCGGACCCAACCGCTGAACTCAACTGTGAAGCCGGGACTGGGGGTTACGTAACCCTGATCTGCACATCTGACGTTTGTTATGCACGTTTTTTCTTGGTGGTAGTGCAAGACCACTCTTATTTGGCAATTGTCACTTTCTTCTTTTTTGACTGGATTAATGTACCGGAAAATTTCGTTTCTTTATCAAGGTTGCGCAATGAGAGTACTCTAGGGTTTTTTAAATTGTGGGACATGCGTCACCACATCGTGGAAGGTTCCGCCTCATTTCCTTCGTCCTCGCGGTCTATTGCCATTCCCTTACATTCCATCCGCTTGAGGCATCCGCCTGCGCCTGCAGACAATCGTGGCGCTTGTGTGGCAGTGTTTGCGTGCGTGTTTTGTGGCCGAGGACAACGGACTCGCGCCAGTCACCTCCTCTTCCCAGTCAACTTCTTCTCGTCCGAGTGCCCAATCCGACCGCATGGTCTCACAGGTGCACGGCCAACTGCGCGTTGCCGTCATCGGGACGCAGCTCGAAGGACTCGCGGGTTCACGCCCGTACACGGTAAGAGGCGGATGCATCCTTTTCAAACGAGAGATGGGAGGATGATGATATTGATGAGTCTTGCGTTTGATTGTCTTGCCTATAGGTGTATCGCACGGCCGTGACTTATCGAGGCACGACCTATGAGCGTCTTTTGCGCTACCGAGACTTCCAGCGCTTCCACAAGAAGGTAAATACAGCACAGCGCTCTCTACAAACGAGATGTTGCGCATGCTGAGAACGTGATGGCGCTTGTGCAGATGAAAGTGCTAGTCTCCTCTTCCATGAAGGCGCATTTCCCCAAGAAGGAGTGGACGCGCAAGGCTTCTCTCCAGCCCGAAGTGGTCGAAGCGCGTCAAGTGTTGGTACGTGTACAGGGACGACTATATATCGTTATGTGTATATGTGAACTTACCCGTTGCTGTGATATTTCTATAGTTGAATGAATTTATGCGCAATGTGTGCCTGACACCATTGTCCCCAGACTCGGAGGAGCGATTGATGAAGCTTTTGCGCATCGGCAAATACGATAATGGGGACCAAGTGGCGCTGCCGCTCAAGGACATCGCAGCGCGCAGCAGCGAGCGGCCGACCGTGGACACTTTTGATGAGAACGACCGAGCGTCTAGTGCGGCCGTCGGAAGCCGCAACAGCCTCCCCGTGACGCACACGGCGGTACTAGTGACATCCTCGATCACGTTCCCCAAACGAGCAGCCTCGATGCAACCCGCGACCGGCGAGCGCAAGCTCTCTGCCGTCCTTGAGGCCAGTGCGCACAGCGATGTAGACGCCGCGCTCTCTATCGCTGCCGCCACGCCAGAAGCGCAAAGCACGGGCGACGCCAATGGTGGTGCTAATGCCAAACTATCGTCGCCTGTCGCTGCGTCGCAGCGTCGCGCTGTGAATCGAGCCCAGTCAAGCCCCATGCACAAGCAGCAGCAGCAGCAAGAGCGGACCGTGCGCAACAGCGCCTCGCTGCCGGCCGATATCGACGAAGCAGGGTCCACAACGTCATCGCTGTCGCCCGAGCACAAGTTCCTGGGCGAGATCGAGAAGAGCAATTCCCGGATCGAGTCGATGCTGCTGGGCTCGCGCCGGTCGCTCGCAATCAACGGAGCAGCGTCATCTTCGGCCTGAGGCCCATGATGACGTTGATTTGATGGGAGAGGGACTGCCGAGTTGTAGTTTACATTTCGGGGGGTGCTTTTGGGCTTTTGTTTTCTTCGCACCCACAGCGCTAATTTTTATTTAATTGCAAGCTTGCCTACTAGTCTATACTACTTATGCACTTTTGTTGTGACCATTCTAATTATTGAAGTGGTGTGTGTGTGTGAACTGTTGGCAGGCTCTCTCATCGATCTTCATGCGCTTGTAGAGATCGGACACGATGACTCCACGCAAATGACAATCCTCGCCGCACGCATTGGTGGTCGTGTGCGCCTTCCGGATACAGAAACTGGCATTACAGCCGCAGCGGCTTTTTCCAGGAAGAGCGACTGAAAAACCCAGGAAACCACCAGTCTTGTTTGCAGAATCTTTCGGTAAACTACTGTTGGCATCAATCATGATGACGCTCCTATCCCACTTTCTGTCGCCACGCTTCCAGCAGGGTGGACTGCTTTCCCTACCCGCAGGACCGTTTCCTTTCCCAGACTGACTTTCTTTTGCCATTTGTATAGTGATGTATTTGCAATTCACACACTGGATCCAATCCTATCAAATCTGGCAGGTGGTGGCTGATCGATCTCATGTGGGACACACCATCTTGGCGATGGACGCTCCCACTGTCAGCCGGCTGTCAACGCTGCGATTGGCCTTTTGGATGGTACAGGCGCAAAGAAAGGCCCCATCACGAGCAGTCGGAGAGGAGCGGAGGGGAGCGGAGCGGAGCACGAGGGAGCCGCTCGCCCCATTCAGGTTCTTCACGAGGCCACGAGATGGGACCGCACGCCACAGCCGCCATCACGCCCGCGACGCCGGCCACGGCCCAGCGCATGGCCAAGGGCGCCATCCTGGACGGTGAGGAGCTCCCGCGGCCGTCAACCACAGAGACCAGGAGTAGTCGAGCCGGCGGCCGCAAACGCCACTACCGGCTGTCCACAGTCGGGCCGTCATCAACCACCACCAGCAGTAAGCCGTACGGCCACATGCCCAAGACCACCCCGGCCAAGAAGCTGCACCGCCTCAGCGGCTTCCTGCTGCACTCGATCACGCCGCGCGAGTCCTCGATCCTCAACTACACCTCGGGCGTGAGTCCCGGTACGTTCACGGAGTACGACATCGTGGTGGAGAACGTGCGCTCGGGCCGCAGTTGGATGGTCTCGCGCCGCTTCAGTTCGTTCCGCATGCTGCGGCGAGAGGTCCAGCGGCCGTTCCAGGACCCGCACTGCCACTACTGCGCGCACGTGCTGGACGAGCTGGCCCAGCTCGAGCCGCAGTTCCCGAGCAAGCGGCTCTGGGGCTCCACTCGTCCGGCGGTCGTCAAGTCGCGCGCCGAGCGGTTCCAGCTGTACCTGCAGGGCCTGCTGGACATCGTCACGCGGCCGTACCTGCTCAACTGCCGGCTCGTGTCCAACGGGCTCGCCGTGGCCGTGCGCAACTTCCTCACCACGGACGCCGTGCGCTACAAGGGCATCCCAGGCGAGTTCGGCCAGCAGATCCCGTGTCTGCTGCGGCAGCTCAGTGGCCCCCGCAGCGCCAGCAAGAACAAACGCACGCTGACCACCATCCTCGAGGGCTTCTCGCCTCGCTCGTCGGCGTCCAATGCCTCGGCCTTCGAAGACGACCTGGGGCCGCCGTCCGCAGCCAGGCCCCAGGCGATCCAGGAGCACGACGAGGACATGGGCGAGCCCGAGTGGCCGAGCGAGGCGCTCCAGCCCCAGCAACAGCAGCAGCAGCAGCATATTGAGGCCCAGTCCACCGGAAGACTGCGCCAAATGCTCAGCAGATAAATCCCAAAAGCACGATATTTATTCACACACACTAAGTACTCACATTCAATGCTCAGGCCTTGATCTGGTTCATGGCCACGATGATCACGCTGATGTTGTCGTGCGCGAAGTAGGCCTGCGCCTTGAGCACCATCTCCTGGGCCGCCAGCTGCACGTCGCCATGCATGCGCAGCTTGCGTCGGATGAAGTTCACGGCCTGCTGCGAAGAGATCACGTCGAACAGACCGTCGCTGGCCAGCAGCAGGAACTCATCGTCCTCGGTCACGGGATGCTCATACACGTCGGGCGTCACGATCAGATGGCCGTCTTGCTTGTGCGCCAGATCGCCAAAGCCGCGCGAGATGGCCAGGATGCCATCCAACCGCCCGTTGTGCACGTAGCCGCCAGACTCCTCGATGCGCACCTTCTCCTCCAGGTTGGACGCCTTGTGGTCCTTCGTGATATCCACAGCCAGTCCGTTGGCCGTACACAGCACAGCACGGCAATCACCGACGTTGGCAATGTACAGCATCACGGGCAGCTCCGCCGGCGTGGGCACGGACGGATCGGCCATCACCACGTTGGCTGCGTTCCACTTGGCCAGAATCGCAAAGACGCTCACTGCGCCCGAGAACGAGATCGGCTGCAACTGGCACGGGATCTCGCTGCCCTCGCCGAATTCGTCGTTGTGAGCTCCGTGATTGTCTGTCACGTCGTACAAGAACGTGCGCTTGCGCTGCGGGGTCATGCTCAAGTCCTGCTCCTCCAGGATCTCGTGGTCGAATTCCTCACAAACACTGTTGATCGCACGCATGGGCGAAAACACGAAGTCCGGGTGAGAGAACAAACGGTGGTGCAGCTGCTGGTGCAGCAGTCGAGCAGTGTCATCTCCATTGTGGCCATCGTACACGCCGAAAAAGCCAAGCGACTCAAATGCGCGAGCCACGGATTCTTCGTACGTGTCCAGCGAGCAGTTTGCGATTCCAAGGCTCTTGTCTTCCATGTACGAGCGTCCGCCCTTGGCCTCGGCATAGCCCGAGCGGATACCCAACTTGAGGTTCTCACGTTTCTTGCTGCTCACATAGGCTTGCACAATCGACGCAGCCGACGTAGCCATGGGCGCCAGCTCTTCATCATCGGCGACGATGTCCAGGTGGTCCGGCGTGCCAATCAATTCGTCAAACGTGGCATCCACATCAACGTCACCTTCCACGTCGCTGTAAATCGAGCCAACTTCACTGTCACTGTCACTATCGTGACCTTCGTCGTCCTCCACATTCACAACCTGCACATCGATATCGTCCATATCAATGCTGAAATCATCCGGGTCAACGGAGCTGGTCTTGAGTGATTTGCCGCCTGAGGAAGACTCGAGAGAGCCATTGCTGCAACTGTTGCGCGATGAGGTAGTGCCGATGGATTTTCGGGACGTGTTTTTCGACTGAGACGATCCGACTCGCAGCAGGTTGCGACCACTTGGCGTATGCGTGGGCACGCGCGAGACCACTGAAAAGTCATCGTTGCGCGCTTGGAATAGAATCTTGCGCGATTGGAAATCGCCCTCTTCATCACGGAAAACCTCCGACGTCACCATGAGGAAATCCTTCTTTCGGGACAGCGATCGCTTGGTCAAGTCTGCATCCGAGCCCAGATGGCGGGACATCGTGCCGAGACTGCTGCTCATATCACTGTTTGATGATAGACTGGATCGAGCATCGCCCTCGTCGAAGTAGGAGTTCGAGCGCTCCACATACTGAGCCAAGGAAGTGAATGATGTTCGTCCAAACCCTTCCATGCCTCCCGAATCCGGATCATGCAACCGATTGCTGCTTTTCTTCTTTCCGAGTGGCATATGCTCCATGGAATTGCTTCGAGAGGACATCATCACACTCGGTGACGATTGATGTCGATCTCGTCCTCTCGGGGAAGACGGAGCTGAGAGCAAGGACGCACCGGAGGTCGTCGTGGATAGCGACATCTTTGAATGCGATGACTGGAATTGAACGGAAGAAGCACTGGGGTGTCGCGAGCGAGGGCCACCAGACGGACCAGTGGCAGGAAGAATGATTTCAGTCACTTGAGCGCGATCAACGGAGAAGGCCATTCGCTTTTGCTCAAGAAGCAGCTCTCGGCTTCTCGCTGAGAGTCCCTTGTGACCTGTCATGAGTTGCACGCGCTTATGCTGTCGCCATGCACAAATCACACGAGATACTTCTTCCGTTGAAGTACGGCTCTGAGCAGATGATCCGGTTGAAGATGCCATCGATGCTGTCGAAGAAGCCATCGAAGTGGTCGAGGTTGCTGGCAGACGAGCTTCGTTGGCGGCTCCAATGCTGAGCGTGCGACCGCTCTTAGTTCGCACGAGTCCAGTGATTTCTCCCTTCTGTTGTCGAGTTTTGACAAGCAGATGCGCTTGCTCCAGGTACTTGGACAGACTTTCATCAATCTGTTCCGGAATGTTTTGAATAGCGCATTCACTCTCATCCATCGAGACAGTAAGATCTTGTTCTTGGGCAGCCAGACCCAGCGGTTCACTTCCTTCCTTCGTCACCCAATCGTGCGTGAAGCAATCGTTGAGCGTAATACGAAGGTTTGGATCCTTGGTCAACATACGCTGCATCAGATTTTTCAAGTGCGGCTCCATGGTACGCTCATAGTCCTTTGGGAACTTGAGCTCGTCCCGCTGGACCTTATCAGCCAGCTCGATTTCATTTTCGGCAAGCCATGGCGGGTGGCCAATCACCATCATGTACAACGTTGCTCCAAGTGACCAAACATCGACAGCTGGGCCCATGTACGTGGCGTCGATATCAAACATTTCTGGTGCCATGAATGCCGGTGTTCCTTTCGCGCCAGAAAGAGTCTCGCTCTCGTTCATAATCATGCGTGCCGTACCGAAATCCGCAATCTTGGCAACGCCCTCAGCGCTGACTAGAATATTTTCGGGCTTGATATCACGGTGAATCACTTTGTGGAAGTGCAGATAGTGCAGTCCGCAGAGCAAGTCACGCATATACTTGCGAGCAACATTCTCGTTCAGCCCCTTGGCCTGTTTCACTTCATCCATGAGGTTGTGCTGGACATACTCTTGCACGAGATACATCTTTTGACTGGACGGGTCGTCAATCACTTCGACCAGCTTCACGACATTGCGATGGTTCAACTTTTTCATGATGGCGACCTCACGACGGAGCACATCCTGCAACTGATCTTCCTTGCCGGCCATTCGCTGGACAAACGTCTTGTGCATAATCTTGACGGCGTACAATTTATTGTCGTCTTCACTTTGACATAATTTCACACGGCCGTACGTGCCCTTGCCCAGATCACCCTTGATCAAATATTTGTTCACGACCTTCTGGCCATTCTTCAGACGCTGCTTGACTAGAGTACGTGTCTCCGTGGCCTTCGCAGGAGATGTCGGTGTTGGTGGTGGAACCACTGCTGCACTATTTCCATTCGCTGCAGCAGCAGCCGTAGTCGCTTGGGCTGATGCTTTGGCATCTTTAGCAGTCTTGCCGGCACGCTTCTGGAGACGCAAGCGCATCGCACGACGCGTTGCCTTTTCGACATAAGCTTCCTGGATAAAGCGCTGGAAATGATCCGACAGCAAACACTTGTCGAAATCTTCCTTGCTGAGATACAGGCACTTCACATCCGAAACCGCTTTGACGGACGCCGTTCGTGGTTCACTGTAGATCAACGACATTTCACCAAAGATGTGGCCCTCGTACAATCGGGTCAGCTCCTTTTCATACGTCTTGTCTTTGCTTGTGGGCGATCGATTGGGCGATCGACTGGGCGATCGCCGTTTACCGGGGGATCCTGTTTCGTCCAGGAACATACGCTCCGTTACAACTGCTTCACCTCGCGTGATCATGTAAAACCGATCCCCTTCATCGCCCTGACGGACAATGTATTCTCCGGCCGAGAAATTCGCGGGCTTGAGTCGACTGAGCACGATATCCTGATCGCGAGCATTCAGTCGCGCCAGCAGCGGCACTTGCTGCAGCATTAAACTCAAATGAACCTGGCCGATCCGCTGGAAATCTTCCTGGGTCAGGAACAACAGCTCGACATCGCCCACAGCGCGCACGGTCGCCGTACGAGGGTCATCGTAGATCAACGCGAGTTCTCCAAAGTAGTGGCCTGCGTGCAGATGCGTGATCATGCGTTCCTGCTGCACCCCCTGCACATCGACCGTCTTGGTGATGACTGCATTGCCCTTGGCGATCATATAAAAGCGCGAGCCACGCGTGCCTTGCTGCACGATCACCTCATTATCCTGGAACTTGGTCGGACGCAGCGCACGAACGACCTGCTCCTGCTGGTTGAGACTGAGATTGCGGAACAGCTGCACCTGCTTCATGACTTCGTACACAGGCATGTTCTCCAGCATGAACGGCGTCAAGGCGGCTTCGAAATCGTCGTCCATTTCATCGTCCGGGTCATCGGGCGAACTGAGCCAGGAAGCCAGAGCCGTGAGACTGTGGTTACTGCTGGTGGTGCTCACGCGGTCTCGTCCGGTCGTTCCATTGGTGTTGAGCACATTCGGCTGGTACGTGAGCGAGTCCATGGACATGCCGTGCAGCGTGGACGACGACGAGATGGAGCTGTGGCGGGACTTGGGCTTGGGCGAGTGCACGGCGTCTTCTGGCTCGTCCAGCCAGTCGTTCACTTCGATCTCGTCGCTGTCGTTGGCCTTGGGGGTCGTATGCTCGCCATCGTCATCGGACGTGTACCCGGACGAGGACTCCGAGGATGACGGCGCGCGCGCGCGCGAGCTGCCGCGGCCCAGGCTGCGGTTCGTGGTGAAGGACGAGGACGAGCGCATGCGCTCCGTGATGGATGCTCGCGAGGCCTCGTCGATCCGGCGCACGTCCCCCATGGTCGGTCGAGCCGCCAGCGAGGAGTGGCGCTTGGGCGACCCCACGGACGAGGTGGATGACACATCGTCTTCATACCCATCCGATCCGCTCGAGTCCGGCGACAGTGGGACCGTGATCTTGGCTACGCTAGGCGGCCGCGGTGGCAGCGAGTTGTTGCGCGACGGGAACGTGAACAGCTTGCTGGCGATCGTGCCAGCAGAGCCGCTGATCCCGTGCGTCAACGATTGGCGCAATCGCTGGGCCTCGCCAGCGAAACCTCCGGCCGTGGTCGAGTCCTGGTCGTCCGAGGTGTTCCGCCGCGGCACGGAGCTGCGCGCGGGACGCGAGACGATGCCCGGGAGCGACGACGTGCGCGAGTTGCGCGGCGTGTGCTCCGGCGTGCTCACCTTGTTGCCCATGGCGGCGGTGGCTGGCGCGTCTGGCTTGGGGGAAAGTGGCGCATTCGCGCACCCGTCCCTTGCTTTGCATCGGGGATAACCGCGTTAAGTGCGATCCCTCGCGGGTGTCATGGGGATGGGCATAGCCATGAACGCGCAAAGAAGGGGCGACTAAGGAGCAGCATCTACCTAACATATAGAGTAAGCATAATACTTTTCATGAGTTTACCATTCTTCACTCGGTATTTTATCACCTAAATGAGAGAGACCTTATTTGGCAACGAAACGAGCGCAGACGGTGCAACCGCCACCCTGTAACGTAAATAGTGTGGAGCACATGAAAATGCAGTTGGTGCTCTGGGATCACAGACGTCGATTTGATGAGGACCATGCAGAAGATGATGATGATGATGCGCAAGGCGGCGCTGCCCTCGCGTCGGTCCCTGAGCTCTGCGGCTGCCAAGTCGGCAGCGCCGTCCTTCGGCATCGCCTTCGACATTGACGGAGTGCTCATTCGGTGCGTATTGGCTTCGGATATTCAGATATCAAGCGGGTGGTTTTGACATCATTTACTGAATGATCGAAGCGGCGGGAAGCAGCTTCCGCGTGCGCGTCGCGTTCTCCAGAGTCTGCGTGAGCACAATGTGCCCCACATCTTCCTCACCAATGGAGGAGGTGCGGACCATGCTCTATCTCTCTCTTTATCTAGTATGGTAGCACATGCTAATGAGCACGACGTATCCTGAAGGATGCATGGAGGCCGACAAGGCGGCGACCGTCGGCAAAGTGCTGGATCTGGAGATCGACCCGAAGCATGTGATCCTGTCGCACACGCCCATGCAGGAGTTGGCTGAACGCTTCCGTGGTTAGTTGTTTCAATAATCCGTCCAAATTGGTTGATCTGATGGCTCTCTGTGGCTGGCGGCAGACTCGCGCGTGCTCATTATGGGCTCCTACGACGTGTACAACGTGGTAAGTGCATGCTGCATATATTCTCCATCAGGCAGAGATCAAGTGTGCTCATGCATTGCCATTATCTGCTTCAGGCTGAGCGATATGGCTTCAAGAAGATCGTGTCGATCCAGGACCTGGCCCACCACCACCCGACGCAGTACCCGTTCCATCACTACGAGGCCCGGTGCGTTGAGATCCAGGTCAAGTCTCGTATCTACTGTCATATTGACCCGTACATGCTTCCTATAGCAATGCGCCGCATCATGAAGAGCCCATTGAAGCCATTATCGTGATGCACGATCCGATCGACTGGGCTCCGGAGCTTCAGATCGCTGTGGACGTCTTGATCGGAGGTGCCACCGCCAGCCTGGTTGCTTCTTGTGAAGGGCACTGGTGATGCTGATGTTGTTATTGATCTATCGATCAGGTGAGCCGGCTGGAAGCGGCCGTCCTTGCGGTACGCAAACGCCGCTGTTCGTGAGCAACGACGACTTCGTCTTCAGCGGCGCGTACCCGTTCCCCCGCTTTGCTCAAGGTACGAAAGGACACGAGATCTGATAGCAGAGTTAGAGATCGATCATTTATTTGCCTTTCTGCGTCTAGGCGCCTTCACCAAATGTCTGAAGCTGCTGTACGAAGAGCGTGTCGGCAAGGAGCTGGAAGTCACTCGCTACGGCAAGCCCCACAACGTGACGTACAAGTACGGTCTTGCTGATTCATTGCAGTGCTCGGGTCCATGACTGATCACTTGATATCTTCCGATGCACTCTGTAGCTTTGCGGAGCAACTGCTCAACACCATTTCGGGTCGCAATGAGTCCAACCAGTTGAAGACCATTTACGGCATTGGCGACAACCCACACGCGGACATCCAGGGCGCGAACGATGCCGGAGACAACTGGCGGTCCATTCTTGTGCGCACCGGCATCTACGACGGAAGCACTGCTCCGGAGCACACGCCCGATGTCGACGTCGAATCGGTGTACGAGGCGATTGCCCACATTTACGAGCAGGAGGGACTCCCGACGTCGTCTCTGCAATAGATGGCATCGCAAAGCCTTGGCGCATAGATCACTTGAACCAAAACCCCATGCTCTTCTGCTATTAGACAATACAATTTGATCGCTGGGTACGTCTAATATTGATTCAGCACCACAGATTCGCGACTTATTGAGACGCATTTGCGGTCGACATGCTTCGCAACCAGACATTGAGCTCTTGGAGCACTGCTCGCTCTTGAACAGCTGCCAGCGCGCTCACGTAGTCTTTATGTTGCTGGTGCCATGGGTTGTCCGGCTCATCGAGCCGCTCTTGACTGGACAATTGGTCAATGTCTTCGGAACACATGAGGGATTCCGTACCAGGAGATAACGGTCCATTGCCCTGCACTGCCGGACTTGCTGAGTTGCCACTACTAGCCGTCGCTGTCGCAGCAATTTCGCCGGTCTGCTGAGGTTCCACGCTTGACTCCACAGACATGGCCGCGTGGAGCAGCGACTGGCAAAGTCTCATCAAGGACGATTCGGTCTTTCCCCCTTCCTCGTCTCGAAACGAATCTTCTGGTGGTGGAAGTTGGATACCGGCGGCAGTCGATATGTCTTCGCCGCGCTCCATGAACAGGCGTCGCGTGGTCGCCTTGTTGTACTTGCGCTTCATGATAGAATGGGCTGGTGTAGGTCGGTCCGTCGTATGCGGGAATGCCGAGCCATCGCGATGCTGTGAGGGCGTTATGTCGCCTACTGACATTTCCGGTTGAGCCGATGGCGCACTTCTCGACAGAAGCTCCAGCGGTGTCGGTTGGTACGGATGCGGATGTGAGTGCGTTGGGGGAGTCTGTGGATGCACGCGTTGCGTATACGAAACTCTCCGATATTGTCGCTTGGCAGTCTTCCCACCACTACGAGGCTGCGGCTGCTGCACTTGCTCTTTCCGACGACTCTCGGCGGCACTGAACACCAGCATCTTCTTGGCAGACACAAACATCTCTGTATTACGGCATTGCTAACGAAACAATTATCCAGTCAGTTAATCCACGTTCTTCAAGTAGCAGAGGACGCCAATGATGGACACGTACAAGACATGCGCAGCGGCTAGTACACGCGACTCCAGCCTGGTGGCATTCGCAGTAGTTCTTCATGCAGCCGCTTTTCCGGCAATTGCATCCGCGCAGGTGCTGGCTTGAACCAGACGCGACTTTGGGCTGGAACGCCAAGGGATTGCGCTCCAGAATCGCTGTGATCGCTCGTTCGCGCTCGACTCGGTGATCCTAGTACACCAGATCATCATGGTCAGAAGAGCTGCTTGCTTTTCAGGGTACTGCGTCCACTGGGGACTACCGGATGGTTCTTGCATCCTTTGCAGTTGCACCGCTCGTCGCAAATGCGCTGCGCAGCCAGACACTCGCAGTAGAGCTTAAGGCAGTTGGATTTCTTGCAGCTGCATCCTTTCGTTTTCTCCTGCTACAAACCGAAGATCAGCATCCCGAAATGACTGGGCAATACTATATAGATGGCTTCGTACAGGAAGGGGCTGACATCCTTTGCACGGGCAGTTGACGTCGCAGCCTCCAAATCGGCTCAGGCAGTGGCATTCGCTGGTGCAGATGCCTCCACGACACCCACAGACCTCGCGCGTCATATGGCGGCCGTCGTGCTTCAAGGCCGTGAGGTCCTCAGATGAAGAGGTCGCAGTCGATTCCGTCGGCATGGAGCGTAGGCTATCGAGCTTTCTGGCCACAGCTATGGGCGAGCGGAATGCCTTCTGAGTGCGCTTCTCGATGGTCTGGATCGCGTGCGCGATCTCCAGTCGGTTATGCTGCCACAATCACATGGTCAATTTAGAACGACACAAGATCGCGAGTCGGGCCAAAGGAAGAAGCGAGTCCGAACCTCCTTGTTCTTGCACCCAGCACACTGGCATCGGTCTCCGCATCGCCTGTTGGCTGCAAAGCACTCGCAATAGAGCTTGAGGCAGCCGGACTTCTTGCAATTGCAGCCTCGTCTTCGCGGCGACGGGGACGGCTGGTGCGCACTGTCGTTCGCCCAAGAGGAGCCGCTGCTCGAGCCATTCTGCATCATATCTGCCGGCGAACTTGCTCCCGAGCTCATCTGATGCAGCCACAGAGACACTATCAATCATCATCTGCCAAATGCGATCCAGGCAGGAGCAAATGGCCAATTCATTGCGCTGGCTGCGCACGCCTGAGCTAGGTCGTGGGGCCGTACCTTTGCGATCCAGCCGCGCGTGCGTGTGGATATCCTGTCTAGTGTTGTCTGCAGAAAGAGCGTGCGTCCTCGGCCATGCACAAGAAACTCGGGGAACTCTCTTGGCGTGTCGAGCGATCGAGGGCGACGAGCGCTTCGGCACACAATGGCGGTCGTGCCAGGCGCGACGAATTCAAAATTTTAAACAAATATTTAAATGTAAAATATTCTGGAAAATCTAGCATACTAAACCCAAGAGACGGCGCTTCAGCTCTCTTTTCTTTCCTCAAATGTAGAGAATATGGTAAGCGTACAGTGGACCAGCCCATTTGAGGCATGCTTCCAATTGAAGCGCTAAATGAGCTGTTCATCATCAAGGGAAAGCCAAATGGGAATAGAGGGCAGAGCAAGAGTACGTAGAGCGTCACATGAGCAGTTTCATTAGAACGTTTGGGGAAGCGCAAGAGCTACTGGCTGCGAGAAGCAAAGACTTAGTAGTCCGAGCCGCCGAACATGTCGGCACCGCCGCCAAGGTCGGCCTCCTCCTCTTCCTCCTCCTCGACCTTAGCGGCCTCGGGGGCGGCGCCACCAGCGGCAGCCGGAGCAGCCGAGGCGAAAGCCGACGGGTTGGCCAGGAAAGCCTTGTAGGCATCGGCCTTCTCGAACGAGAAGGTGTCGAGCTCCACAACGACAGCCACAAGCGACTTGAAGGCGTTGGCAACCGAGTGCGGGATCGAGGCGAGCGTGGGGAAGCCAATCTCGAGCGAGACAGCGGCCACGTTGCGCAGACCGGCGACGAACTTGGCGCACAGGTCCTCCTCGGTCAGGTCCAGGACAGCCGGGTCGAACAGCGAACCGTTGTCGTACACCGTCTGGATGACCAGACCGTACGAGAACGGCTTGATGTTCAGCTTCTGGAGCAGAGCGGCTTCGGAGTTACCGACCTTGTCGCCCTTCTTGGTCAGAAGCACTTCGCTGATGATTTCAATCTGACCCTTCTGAATCTTGGTACCGATCTGCAGAGCCTGGAAGAACGAAGTCTGGCCAGGGTCACAGCCGGTAGGTCCAGGGGGCACGACGACATCGATCGGGGCGATCGAGCCGACACGGGCCGGGGCGGGCACCTTGTTGGACTCGAGCACCTCACGCACGTCGTTCAGGTCGGCGTTGGTGAACACGAAGCCGACGTTGCCCTTGAGCAGAGGGATGACCTGCTCAAGCGGGTGGCCCGGGTTGGCGCGCACGTAGGTGTTGAACACCTTGCGGATCAGGGTGTTCTTGCCCATGAGCACTTCGGCCTTGTTGCGCAGGGCCTGACGGATCTGCTGGATCTGGTTCGAGCCGACATTGTCGACACCCACCAGGAAGATCTTGGTGTAGTTCTCGAGGAGCGACTCGAGCTTGGCGAAGTATTCCTGCTTACGTTCTTGCGAGAGACCCATGTTTGCTCTTGATGGACGCAGTCACTTTAACCAGAGGCGGAGACGTGCGGCTTGATTCCAAAAATGCGCTCCGCCAGCCATTGCGGCCATGCGATTTCCCACCACAGGCTACCAGCCACTCATCGTGCTGTTAGCCTGCAAATTCCCTATACACTCCGCTACTTCACTTCTGGCATACTCTCGCATATAGTCATTTGTATGCATGCTTGTATTCAGGCAGCATCCATCGGACAGCATGGTGGGTCTCGCCGGGTTCTGTAGCCGGGTCTGACTAGACCCGTTGCTGGAACATAGCCTGGACAGGGGGGAGCACGCCAGCTGAGCGAGCCTCCGGGGGGACACATCAGCACCGCGAGAGGGAGAACATGACGGAGGCGCTGGGCACGCAGATCGTGGCCTATTTCCACGATGTGCTGCACTCGGAGACGGCTGACGAGCTCATGACGCATGTGCACGACATTCTGAAGTACCTGGGCGTCCCCAAGCCGTACCCGGATGCCGAGCGCATCGCCATCGCCATGGCCACGGGTATCTTCACGCTGCTGGCCTACTTTGTGCTGTTCGGCAAGCGCCATCGGCGTCGCCGCCGCGTGCTGCAGGAGGAGCTGGACCGTGCGTACGAGAAGGTGCAAGAGCTGCAGGAGAAGATGGCCGAGGTGAGCAAGAGTGGGAGCAGAGTGCTCGAGGCTTGTTGGATGGACTCACTCAATAGATGGGATCTTTTGCTGTAGATGGAAGTGGAAGAAGAAACCAACAAGCCCAAGGAGCAGATCCGCATCTGGATGGACGGCGCCTTCGATATGATGCACTACGGCCACATGAACGCCTTCCGCCAGGCGCGCTCGCTCGGCACGTACCTGGTCGTGGGTGTGAACGATGACGAGTCCATCACGGCCTGCAAGGGTGCTCCTCCCGTGCTCAACAACGGTGCGTCTACATGTGGCATGGCTCCCTATATGATGGACCTGTGACTCATGGATGTCTCTGTCTGCTGCTCACAGAGGAACGCATTGCGTCTGTGGCCGGATGCAAGTTCGTGAACGTCGTGGAGCCGCACTGCCCGTACATCATGAACGAGGACTACTTGAAGCGCATGATCAAGAAGCACAACATCGACTACGTGGTGCACGGCGACGATCCGTGCATTGTGGACGGCAAGGACGTGTACGAGTCGGCGCAGAAGTTGGGCAAGTACCGCACGATCCCTCGTACCGAGGGCGTGTCCACGAGCGACATTCTGGGCCGCATGCTGGTCATGCACAAGACCCACCACACGCACGAGGGCTACGGCAACGGCCAGCTGTCGTCGCAGATGACGGCCAAGGGCGGCAAGTCGGCGTACGAGCGTCCGTCCAAGTTCCTCACGACCAACCGCATGCTGCGTCTCTTCTCCGTGGGCAACCATGAGCCCAAGAAGACCGACAAGGTCGTGTACATTGACGGCGCGTTCGACATGTTCCACGCTGGCCACGTGGAGATCCTGAAGCTGGCCAAGGCTGAGGGCAGCTATTTGATCGTGGGCGTGCACAATGACGCGGTCGTGAACCGCCACCGCGGCATGAACTTCCCGATCATGAACCTGCACGAGCGTGTGCTGAGCGTGCTCGGCTGCAAGTTCGTGGACGATGTGCTGATCGACGCGCCGTGGCAGGTGACCAAGGAGATGGTCGCGTCGCTCAACATCTCGGTCGTCGTGCACGGCACGCACCGCGACCCGAACCACATGGAGGACTTTTCGCTGGAGGAGCACTACAAGTACGCCTGCGACAACGGGCTCTTCAAGCTCATCAAGAGCCCCACGTCGCTGGATGTGAACGACATTGTGGCGCGCATCAACGACAACCGCGACCGCTTTGAGAAGAAGTTTGTGAGCAAGATGAAGTCCGAGGAGGAGTATTACGCCGACCGGTACAGCAAGAACGACAAGAAGTAGCTGGCCCCGATGGACCGACCAGCAAGAGCGTAGTAGTGAGACAGTATGAGCCATTCGTATTCGTAGCCTGACTGAATGAGAAAGCCACTGTTTGTCTTTGACCTTTGCCCTGGTTGAAGCACAGCTGCAACAGTGAGCTCGTCATATTGCCCAGTGACTCTGCAGCTGCTTCAAGGTGCACGTGTTAGCGCCCGGCAGATACCGACGTGAGCCGCTTCATCATCCTTCACGCACTCGTGACGTCCTCATGGATCGGCTTCACGTCGGAACCTTGGCAGTTTGCACGTGTCCCTCATTTAGCAAATGTCATACAAACCTCAAGTAAAATGGTCCCTAATTTGAACCTAACAACAGGCCGCCAAACGCGACGACGGCTTCAAGGCACGCGATCTTGACTCTTCAACGGACGGGCATGCTGCCTCGTAAGGCGTCGCTCTGTGTGTGTGGCAATCTGCGGATAGCCGGCCTCTCACTCTGCTATTATCTCTCTGTGACTGCAGGCCTCGCTCCCGTGCGCCGTCTCGCTCGTCTGGTGTCCACACCAGTCGTCCGTTTCGGTTCTTCACTCGCTTCCCGCGCAAACGCACCGTCGACCCAGAGCGTTGCAACCGCTCTCGCGATCGCAACCGTCTCGATCGCAGCGCTCAGCTCCATCCAGCTGAACCCGCCAGCACTCGCAGCCGCCCCCAGGAAGACCATGACGTCTGCAGATGCGATCAAGACCGAGGAGCTGTACAAGGACAACGCGAACGACCGACGCGAGCTGCTCAACACGCTCAAAGCCATGCACGCAGGTACGCAGTTGGAGACCCCAAGCCTGCGTCCCAGCAGCGTTCTTTGCACTCATCTTGTGGCTTTGTCGAGGTAGCGAACCCGCAGGATGTGGGCGTGATCTGGCGGCTCACGCGAGCGGCCTACGACGTGGCCAACTTGGCGGCCACGCCTGCGGACGAGAAGAAAGAGCTCACGTACTACGCGCGCGACGTGATCCAGAAGGCGCTCGAGCTCACGGACGACGTGGCGGAGGTGCACAACTGGTTCGGCATCATGCTCTCGTCCATCGGCGACTACGAGGGCTCCAAGGTCTCCATCGCCAACTCGTACATCATCAAGCAGCACTGGGAACGATCCATCGAGCTTGCGCCTGCGCACTCGACGGCGTACCATCTCCTCGGCCGATGTACGTCGCTATCATGCAGCAGCTTGTCCACATCATAAAGCTGACCTTGTATGCTTGATCCGCGAAGGGTGCATCGCCATCGCAGACCTGTCGTGGCTGGAGCGCAAGGCCGCCGCCGTGCTATTCGGCTCGCCGCCGGAGTCTTCCTACGACGAGGCGCTGACGTTCCTGCTCAAGTGCGACGAGCTGTCGCCGGGCACGTGGAAGAAGAATACGCTGCTGATCGCGCAGGCGTACCAGAAGAAGAAGGACTGGGCGGCCGCCAAGGACTGGACCAACAAGGCCCTGGCTATCCCCATTGAGACCGAGGAGGACCAGCGCGTCCAGGACGAGGCCACGGCGCTGCTCAAGAAGCTCTAAGCTCCCGTTAGGTTCAAACTTGAACTTGCGGCGGCAATACGTAATAAACCTTCTGCGCTTTCCTCTCATGCCATCGGAGTGAAGGATTGATTGCCAAGCTCTACATTAGCTATTCATGGGTGGAAGAACCCTGCAAACGCGTGGGAAGACAAGCCACAGTTGCTTTGCCTGCTTGGGCGTGCGCCCTGCTCACTCCAAAACGTCTTTCGATCGTAGTATCTCCACGGTTATCTGCTCGTTTCCCCACGCTCTTCATGCAGTCATTCCTACCCTTATCTCTCCCTTTCCATACACAGAGCCACCTCTATACACAGGACACCCCCACTGGCACCACATCCAGCAGCTCCGCACGCACATGAGCGCATCTCTCTCGCTGCATCTCGCGTAAAAACCTTACTGACCACGGCATGGGTTTTTCCACAATCGTGACCAAACCTCGCGTTGCAATTAAGGTTTTTCAACCCCGCGCGCTTGGCGTTTGTTAGGCGGCCGGGCCCCTCCATAACAGCACAGCGCGGCACGGCGGAGGATATTTAACGGGCGGCGCGGCTGGCCAGACGAACGAGAGCGAGCTGTTCCCACGAGGCTTGAGGCTACGCGCGCGACCGAGAGACGCGACCCACACGGCCCACACGACGCAGATTCGTCTCCCCCCTCGATATCTGTGCGGCGCGTGCGCTACTTCGGCCGACAAGGCGAGAACGACCGAGCCTGCGCGAGTGAACGTACGGCTGGAGTACGTCGACCGACCGCAGAGAGCGCCAGAGGAGAGAACACGGCAGCACCATGGCCATCACGTCGGATGAAGTGAACTTCCTCGTCTACCGCTACCTGCAGGAGTCCGGTAAGTCTCGCGCCGTAAAGGACGGAGGGTAGAAGGATGAGCGAACGCGACTCACACCATGCCGCTTGTGGTCGTAGGTTTCCTGCATGCGGCGTTTACGTTTGCGTACGAGAGTCAGCTGGCCAAGTCGAGCGTGATCACGACCGAGATGCCGCCCGGCGCGCTCGTGTCGTTCCTCCAGAAGGGCCTGCAGTACGTCGGCATCGAGGCGCATATTAACGAGGTTCGTCTGTCGGATGGGGGGAGCCGTTGAGGAGGAGAGCCTGGTAGCTGACCGTGTGATTTGGCTCGTAGGATGGCACAGAGCGCGAGTGTGAAGGCGAGCTGTCGCTGCTGCATCCACACATTTGCCGCGTGGCCATGTCGGCCAGTAGCAGCGCCAAGACGGCCAGCTCGAAAGGATCCAACAAGCGCAAGCGAAAGACGATCGATGGCGTGACGCCGCCTGACCCCGCAGAGTCCACGAAAGGTGCGTCGGCTCTGTCCATTGTCACTGGCAGGGGAAATGGAAGGCAATGGGGAGGAGCTGATGGACAATATCCCCTCGCGTGTTCCATAGAAACGAATGGCGTGGAGAGCAAACTGGACAAAACCTCGTTGGTTCTGCTCAGCGGTCACGAGAAGGAGGTACGTTCTCCTTGCGTACGCGTCCGTCACAATGGCGCGCAAATGCGAAACCACCGGAAGGAAGACTCATTGGGGGGTTAATTGTTATGTGTAGGTATACGGATGCTCCTGGAACCCGATGAAGAACAAGCTAGTGTCAGGGTGCGTTGGCTTAGCATTCTTTGGCTGGTTCGTTCCATCCGGAAGACTCACACCCGTTTTGCTTCCTAACAGATCGAGCGATTCGACGGCACGGATTTGGGATATTCCGAACGATTTCGCGAGTAACAAGGCGCAGATCGTGACACCGAAAGTGTTGCCCCATGGCTCAGGCGCGCAGAAGGATGTCACGACGCTGGAGTGGAATGTACGTTGTGTGCGAGGCAGAGAGCGGTCATGCTTTTCATGATACTGATGGCTTGATTATTGCAGCACGATGGCACTCTGTTGGCCTCTGGCACGTACAACGGCAAGGCCCGCATCTGGAACGCAGATGGCGAGATCAAGCAAACGCTTCAGTTCCACAATGGCCCAGTGTTCGCGACGCGATGGAGTGCGACCAGCCAGTTTCTGCTCAGTGCTAGTTTTGACAAGACTGTGGTGATCTGGGACACCACGGCCGAGTCCAAGCGACAGCAGATCCGGCTGCATGACGACCCGATCTTAGATGCTTCATGGAAGGACGACTCAACATTCGCCACCTGCTCGTCTGATATGAAGATTTGTGTCACACGCGTGGGCGAATCGAAACCAGACGTCACGCTGCGAGGTCATACGGATGCAATCAACTCGGTCAAGTGGGATCCGTCGGGCCGACTGCTAGCATCCTGCTCTGATGACCATACTGTCAAGATCTGGGATCCTGCGGCAGTGAAGGCTTCCCAAGAGACTGAAAACGGCGTGGCTGAAGATCAAGCCAATCCTGCCGAAGCGGCGACACCCCCCTCATCGACCAAGATGTTTTTGCACAGTCTCCACGAGCATACAAGAGAGGTGTACACTTTCCGCTGGAGCTGTTCTGGCCCAGGGTCTGCAAACCCCAGCGCGCCTCTGACGCTGGCCAGTGCATCATTCGATGGAACTGTCAAGCTGTGGGATGCCGAGTCCGGCACATGTATTAGAACATTCGAGCATCAGTGAGTCGTTGCTCCGGTGGTTCATGGTTGAAACTTGACAACGGTACTAATTCCATCGCGCGTGTGTCTTGACGCAGGTGCCCGGTCTATGGGGTCGCCTACAGCCCAAATGGAGAGTATTTGGCTAGTGGCACAATAGGTGGAACAGTCAACGTTTGGTCGCTGAAGGTTCGTTTTGCTTTGTCGGTCGAGCAAGTGCTGATTGAATGAATGGGCGTTAACGACTGCTGACTGTAGGACGGATCACTCGTCAAGACGTATCAGGCCAACGGGGACATTTATGAGGTGAATTGGAACAAGCAAGGCGATCTCATCGCGGCGTGCGTGTCTAGTGGAGACGTCGCGATTATCAATTTTCGAATGTAGTATTAACAAATCACAGCACCACCCCCCCCGTGGGTCCCGAAAACGAACCAAAAACGACCCAAACAAAGCGCAGAGCCGAACGAGGCACCAGCGAATATATCCCACCTCCCTCCATGCAACTCGCCTTCATCTCGAATCAGCAGCCAGACTCAAAACCTCAGCCCTTAGTGAGTGATCAGAGCCAGAGCTTGCGCTGCTGGCGTCGAGGCGTCTTTGCTGGCCACGACCACGCAGTAGTGCGCTTGCAGCAAGTGGAACTCTTCAACCTCGTCAAAGATCTCGAGCTTCTCGCGTCTACAACAAAATCCTGGGGTTAGCCACGCAGCTTCTCCTCCTAAAAGCGTTGGGACTCACTTTAATCGCTCGGTCGAGTCGAGGAACTTGTAGTAGATCTGGTTCATATCCCAGCACTGGGCCGAGGCGAAGTGGTGCTCCTTGAAGCGCGCGATCTGGGTCTCAATGGTCGGATACTCGCGGATGCTCAGCAGATCGCAGCCACGCGCATTGATGTTGGCCATCATGACACGACCAAAGGCGTCGTCCGGCAGGATCTGCTCATACAGCGCAAAGCTCACGTCGGCAAAGTACTCGCTGGACCAGGCGACGAGCTGCTGCGAGAAGCGCGCCTCCATGTAGATCAGCACGCACTCAGACACAAACAGCGTGGGGACACTGCTCATCAGCACCCGTTAGTGCTCCTGATAGGTACGCCCATGCCTATCTTCATCGGATACCAACCTGCGGTCAATGCCGGCCGCCTCCAGCTTGGCCTTTGTGCCTTCAATGTCACGCAGATCGCAGGCCAGTAGATGATACCCCGCCGCATGCAGCTCCGTGCAGTCTGTCATGCACAAGCCAGAGCCCTTTAGACAAGAGCTACAATTGCAATCGCTGGCTATCTGTACCTGCTGAGATGGCGGCGCGTACGCTCTGGTCGTCCGGCAGGCCCAGCAGTGCAGCCAGCGGCTTGCGCTTCTTGATGGTCATGACCTTCTGCAGCGTCACGTCCGGGAAGTCGAGTTCAAAGTACTCGCAGTGGCCCAGCTGCTGTGCCTTGCGCAGGCGGAAGCCCATGGTGTCCAGCCCGGCGCCCAGGATCACGACCTGCTTGCGCTGCTCTGTCGACTGGAGGAATCTGGTCACGAGCGACTCGATGGCGGCCACGCGCGCGTAGTAGCCTCGGTTGATGATGGGCATGCGTCGAGAGGGCGACTTGACAAAGTACTGCACGAACGGGTCCTCGAAGTAGCCCAGCGCGCTGGCCGAGAGCTTGCACAGCGACGCGTCGGACGCCGTCTCCATCACAGCGCGGTCGTGCGCCATGGTCGTCACAAAGATGATGAAATGAAGGAGCGATGGAAGCGGTCACTATTGGGCCTGTCACTATTTGGAGAACTATACACTATACGAGGAATGTCACGTGCATGCGTGCGTGTATCCATGGACTTCAATTGAGTGGGAGCGGAGCCACGGGCGCCTGCTCTGGATGCGCTTGCAGCAGGAACGTGTCCAGGCTGCGCAGTCTCTGCTGGATCCGCTGCGCCACCTTTGCAACCCAATCACACGTTGGTCAGTTGGTTCCCATACGGTGACATTCCCCAAGGAGACAACCTTCTTACCTGCAGCTCCATGGCCTTGCTTGTGACTGGCATCGTGGACTGGAACCAGAACGAGATCTTCATGCCGCTTTGAGCTTTACCGACCTGGTCTGCTTCAGCAGACTCGATCACAAAGCACAGTACGACGTACGGATCCTCGAGCATGTGCCACTGGCCATTGTTGGCCACGCGCTGGACCGAGTTGGTCTTCCAGAGCACCGTGAAGTCGGCTCCGGGGCCCTTGGTGTGGCTACGGGCCTCGTAAATGCGGCGGAGAACGCATGCAAAGTACGCGTCGGTATCATTGCTGCTGCTACCGCTGCCACCGCACAGGCCGGCGCTGGAGAGCAGCGGCACGCGTCGGCTCCAAAAGCACACGTCCTCGCAGGACGAGATCGTATCCAGCAGCACGATCTGCTCCGGACTGGGGTCCCACAGCGTTCTCAGAGACGGGTCGTGCAAGTACGACAGAAGGACCGTGCCGTCACTGAACTGCATGTGGATGGATCCACGCCACTGCTGTGCATTCAACTCCAGTGGCGATGACGGCGACGGGCGCAGGCCTGCAGCGTTCCTATGTGCTGCCGCCGGTTCTTTCAAGGGATTCGATCGGTGGAGGCTGAACTGCTCGCTGTCATACACTTGTGTCCATTCGATGGCGCCGGATTGCACGCGAAGCGCTCTGGTCCCGACCTCGTGACGCGATCGCGTCTTCACACGAAGCCGGCCAGACTTGGTGAACTGAGTGGCCTGGTCTATCTCTCGCTGCGTGAACGATGGAATGGAGACCGTGGCGTAGGAAGCCAAGAGCGCGACCACGAAGTCGTTCAAGTGCTGCTCGTCGTCTTCCTCTGCGTCCTCGGCATGGGGCCGAACGTACTCGTCAATGGACTCCACGACCACACACTTGACCTGTAAACTGGCCGGCAGCCACTTGCAAAAGAGTTGTACCGCCATGGTGAACAATGGCGAGTGGCTCTGGATCACGATCTGGGCCAGCCGACCCGAGTAAAACAGCTCGGTCTTCCACAGAAGCGTGAACAGCACGCGGATCTTGGCGCAGAACAGCGAGCCGTACGTCCACTTGCTGCCGTCGATGACCAGGACCAGCTGGCTGTGCGTCACACCGAGCGACAGATCGTCGTAGCTCCAGATAAACTCCCAGAGGTACAGGAAATAGCGCTCGATGTGATACAGCGACACGTTCTGCGCCGCCAGAGAGTCCCAATCGACCTTCTCCATCGAAAGCAGTAGCACGCGGCGGCCCAGCGCATCGCGAGGCAGGAATCGGTTGGGGAAGAAGCGCTTGATGGCGAAGAAGGAGAACTGGGGGCGGCCGAGGATCGAGTTGAGCGCATTCTCAATGCGGAAGACGCGCACAGCGGCAGCGTGCGACGCAGTGATAGCATCAGGACTGGATAGAAATCCATCGACTGATAGTGGCGACTCGCCTTTGGCGTCGGCATAGTTGCGTTCAGGAGAGGTATAGCTGTTCGCTTGGTTGCTGCTGGGGCGGACTTCGACCGCCAGCACCAATAGAAACCAGTGGAGATGCGATTCCAGAGCCTGCGGTCGATAGTGGATCCAGTAGAATTGCCACAGAATCGGCGCGGCCAGCATTAGGACGGCAATCGGTAGCACAGTGATGATGAGCAAAGCCAGCCAGCTGCAGCGACTTGGTCTAGCCAAGATACAGGCCAACAGTAGCAAGCCAGAAGTCGTGAGAACGACGCTGCGCTTTGGCAACAGGCTCTTGAGATCGCACTGCGGCGCCTCCAATCGCAGGTCTGCTCGGTATTTGAGCCGAACACGGAAGCGTGGCTTGGAATCCAGCGATTTGGACCGCGATCGTCGGTTGATGGACCTCCTGGGCGACAGGATCTCGGTCGTGGGGCTGTCCAGCTGCAGATCGACTGTCGGACTCACAGTCGTGGTCTCAACACAGATCCAGTTGGGCTGCAAGAGCGCTTGCGCGATGTCTTCCATCGAGAGTTGGAGCGTGCAGCCGTTGTTCAGATACAGCTCGACTTGGCCTGGGGCTCGGATGCCGTCGAGACTCAGCTTCTCGTCCCAGCGGGGCTGGCCATCAATGATAGTGATCTCCTTCTGCGGCACAGCAGTGCAGCAGCTTGTGCTCTCTTTGCCCGTCGGATAGACCACGATGCGGTCGATCACAGGGCAATTGGGCGACTCGAAATGCGCGTCCGAGCGCCAGACTGTCATGAGCGAGTCGCTCGTGTGCACCCATTGCGGATTCTCGATCGCGTACGAGAGCACCGAGGCCCACTTCGCGCAGACGACAGCCGAAGTCGCCTGGTACGTGACGATCTTGCCATTGTGCAGCACGATATCTAGTTCATGCGGATTGGCAAACTTCTCGTAGCGAATGCAGCGGCAGTCGCGCAGCAGCACGTCGCCACGCGACTTGCTGGTCTCGATATTGTCCAGTGTCACCTCGGGCTCGAACCGATGGATTGCCACGTGCGTGAGCACGAAAAACCGCTTCTTCCAGGTCCTAGTGTGGTCCGATCGCCGGTGGAGCAGCCCCGAGTGGAGCACGCCGATGAATTCGCCCGTGGTCGTGCGGTCCGAGGTCGTCTCGTGCGAATCTTTCCACGCTCGTGACGGCTTTCTGCCTGCTGCCGTCCCTGCCTCTGACTGGGCTGGCTTGTTGGGCGCAGTAGTGGTCACGACCATCTCCAGGCTGAGGAACTCGGAGCTGGAGCTTTCCCAGGACGTCTCGGAGAAGAACTTTTGCTGCATGAGGCACGCGCCCTCGTAGATCTTCCTGCCTGCGCACACGAGTCCGCGGATGCGCACGCGGCAGCCGCCCGAGATCTCCTCCAGCGACGGCGAGCGCGTGCGTCGGAAGCCGAGCCGTTGCGCCAGCGATGGCCCATCATGCTCGGACGCCGATCGCTCGCGGCGAGGCGAGTCGTCTGTTGTCGTGGATCCTTCGATGCTGCTGTTGGATCGACTGCTCCAGCTGCTGTTGCGTGGCCGTTGTCGGCCATTGTTGTGGTCTGGCCGCTCCAGCACGAACACGAGCGGCCCCGTGTGGCCTTCGACTGCGAGATGGCCAGCGTACGGAGAGCGCCCCACGACGCCCACGGCTCGGCCCTGCTGGTCCACAAGCGTCACGGGGTCGCCGTAGTACACTGGCTGGCCTACCTCCTTGTCGAAACCTTCGGCCGGCACGATCGTGAACACGCCCGGCGTGGCGATGCTCGACTGCGCTGCGTGCCGGTGGTGGTGGAAATGGTGCTGCGGCGGACGTTGGGAGAGCTCCTGGTCGTTCGGAGGAAGCACGACAAGTGTCGGGGCTTTGCCCAAGAGCGACAGCGACGGCAGCACCGAGCCCGATGGCGCGTCAAAGAGCGAAAGGAACGCGCGCTCCTCGCTCCTTAGCATCACGTGCGTGGTGAAGTACCGCAGCACACAGCCCTCCTCTTCATCGCCGTCGTCGTCATCCGACAGCCAGGACGACGGCGCCTTGGCACTGCCGCCGGTCTTAGGCTCTACTTGCTGCGCGATGCCCATGCGTGTGCGCTTTTGGCGTCGCGAGGCTTTGGGCCGACGACCGTCCGAGTCGACGCCAGCGCGTCGGTTGTTGAAGCGGGTGGTTTCCAAACGGGACTAATCTGATTAAAAAGGGGCGTATCATTTCTCTCGGTAATTCTCTTTGTTCCCAATGCAAAAAGGCCGAGAGACCGCCGTCCCGTCCATTCAACTCGCTCTCATTATGTACTCAACTCTGCCCGATCACCTCGGCGATCGCGCGCGCCCAGCTCTCCGTGAGGTTGCCCATGTCCGTCATGCGGAACGTTCCCGAGGGCTGCCATAACACAGAGAGAGAGTCAGTTCCATGGGTGAGAAACGTGTGGCTGTCAGACGTCTTACCGAGATGAGGTCGAACGTGTGCGGGCCGATGGGGTTCACCTTGGTGTCCGACGTGAGCGCGATCTCGCGCTTGAACTTGCCGGACCAGGAGCTCAGCAGGATCAGACGCGGGGCGTCCGTCAGCAGCACCTCGCGCGTGCGCTTGAACATCTTGCTGTGCACTTTGACCGTGGCCTCGAGACGCACGACCTCGTCCGGAGCCATGTACATGGGGCGCGACATGCGCATGGAGCTGCTGCTGCGCGACCGCCGGCTCATGAGGTCCTCCGTGGTGCTCTCCGAGAACGCATCGTCCGAGAAGTACTCGGCCACGGTCCAGTTCTCCGACGCGCCGTCGAGTCGGGGCTCCGGGAGCACCATGGGCGGCGGCGTGTACGGAGGCGTCTGAGTACCAAGCGCGTCCCACTTGATGCCATCAAAGAACGGATGGGCCTGTGGACACCAAAAGGAGTTAGTGGTGCTTGCCAACAAAGCCTTGGGGCAAATAGGGAGCAGCAGCGTACCTTCAGTTCGGCGTATCCGGCTTCGGATTGCTCGGCTCCAAGGCGCTCCGATGGCTCCTGAATGGGTATGATCCGGTTCAGCGCATAGCACAACAGCCACAGGACTTGCCAGTGAAACGCACCTGCACCAGCAGTTTGCTGATCAGATCCTGGGCAGGTTCCGGCACGGAGCCCGGAAACACCAGCTGATCGTTCGTGTGGTTGATGATCTATCCATACAATCCACATTAGACACACGCATGCGGCCAAGAGATCTGGCAGGTCCAAGCTCCTTACCACTTGGAAGGTGAGGTAGTCATTTTCAGCCACGAAGGGCGTGCGACCAGTGAACATCTGCAGTGAGAGAATGAGTATGACTGCTGGGTTATGCACGCAGGCCCAACAACCGTACCTGGAAGATCACGCAGCCCAATGCCCAGAGGTCGCAGGCGCGCGTGGCAGGTTTGTCGTGCAGCACTTCGGGCGAGACATAGGAGACCGTGCCACAGAACTGGTTCACGTCGCTGTTGGGGTCTTCTTGGTCCTATCTCCAGGGAATCGAATCAACACCACAGCTCATCACAGAGTCAAGACAAGAGACGCACTTTGGCCGTTCCAAAATCCGTGACTTTCAAATGCCCGTCTTCACTGAGCAGCAGGTTGTCGGGCTTGAGATCGCGATGCACCACGTTCTACATTAAACGAGCGGGCAGTGAGCGGATCGGAAGGCCCAACGTAATTGCATCTATGGTCGTGAACTCACGTGCGAGTGCATGTACTCGAGCGCGATGACGAGCTCGGCCATGTAGAACTGAGTCATCTCGTTGGAGCACGCCGTGTCGACCACTCCCTCCGCCGCATTCTTCTCGTGCTCGCTTCTGCTCAATCACCAATCAGGTCAGTCCATGGACTGCTACATAGGACTGCACGCAATAGAGCATCCGACCTGATGACGCCAAAGAGATCGCCACCGCGACAGAGCTCCATGGCCAGATACAGACTCTGGTTATCCTACATGATTTGCAAGCAGAGAATCTCAGATTAAACTGTGGCCATCCAGGCCGCAGAGCTGCTGCAAGGCCGTTAATCCTCCCCCCTGTACGTACGCGGAAGCTGCAGTAGAACTTGACAATGCTCGGATGCGCAAGGCGGGACATGACTTTCCGCTCCGTGATCACGAAGGACGCCTTGTTCTCCTTGCGGATGAAGCTCTGGTCCATGACCTTGACAGCCATGTCCATCTTGTCGCGCTTGAGCTGCGCATGGAAGACCTAGCGAGAGAACACGAATGAGCATCGGACTGTGGAACACCTGTATCCTTTTTGAAGCCATCGGCCCAGCCACTGGCTTGGCGGCACACCACGCACGCCAGAGGCGCGTAGACGTGGTGGACGCCGGCCAGCCAGTCGCTCGGGTCGCCACGCGCTGAGTGTGGCGGTGGCAGCAGCGGACAGGCTGCGCGCTCACCTTGGCGTAAGATCCCTGGCCCAGCACGCTGCCGAAGAGGAAGTCGCTGGCCTCGGGCGCTTGGTCAAAGCGGATGGCGTGCGCGGGCACAGCGGCGGACGCCATGAGCTGCTACTGAGTGAGATCCCCAAACTCAGAGGGGACCAGAGAGTCGTACAGTACGGTACGATTAATTGGTCCTCGTCTGATTTGAGCGGACGTACGCTGGCCGCTCATTGGCTGGGGAAGTAAGGGTGGATCCACTACTCGCTGTGTAGGTCTAGGGGAGGCGGATCCACCAGCAAAGCACAGCAGCTGCTCGCTCCTCCCCCAATTCGTTTCTGCGCGAGCCAAGGGGGATCGAAGAGCGACCATCACTCTGGGGCACCCCAGCAGCTCGAGGAGCTCCTCACAACGCAGGAGCTACGGGAACGAAGCACGCGCGCCCCCGAGAGAGAGAGAGAGCCCACGAGACGCACGGAGGAGACGACCGCCTGCCCCCCTGCCCTCTGAGAAAGCCCCATGGTGTCGTTCGCATCGCCACTGTTCTGGCAGATCCACTATCTGGTGACGAACCTCAGCAAGAAGAATTTCAAGACCAATGTCGCGGAGCTCAACCAGGTAAGGAGGGGAAGTGCTGGCTGACCGGCCCTAGGAGAAAGGAGAGAGAGTATTAACGCATCCTGTTGTTGCTGCGTATTGGGGGGGAATGCTATTAGTTGGTTGGGCTGTATGGGGAAGATGCGCGCATTTTCTTGTTGAACTGCTTGGTGAAGGATATCGATTTCCGGGACGCACGGAATAACCATAAGGACGCCCTGAAGATCCAGCTGCTCACGCACGAGATCGCTCAGGCGTCGTCCCGAGCCAACTTTACCACGTTCATTTGCGAGGTGCGTCCCACATGGATCTCCTTAGCGTTGTCTATGGCCACGTCACTCTAATGGATACTTTTGTGTATGTAAAGGCGATTGAGTCCAGCGCTCAGGAAGATCGCAAGACAAGCAATGGAAGCACGACGGCACGTCTGGTCACGGAGGAGTTTTTGCACGCCTTTTGCAAGGCGCTCAAGCTCAGCGTTCCGCAACAAGTCACCATCGGCCTGTCGTTTGCGCAGGGCGAGAACCAGGAGAGTGCGGCCGAGGCCATTAAGTTCTTGCGCGCCAAGATCCCGGAGATCTCGACGTGTGGATCCAAATTGCCCCACGACGTGCTCCACTCGCTGGTGTTTGTGCTCCGCATCAAGGAAGAGTTTCATGTGGATGTCGCCGAGACCGATTCCTTTCTGGCCAGCATCTCTTCTGCGCATCCCAATGACATGGGATCCATGGAGATCGCGCCGCTGACCATGGGATACCCGGACCACGTGGACTGCGTTCCGATCGCGGAGCCTGATTTGATCAGTCGCCTCGTCTCGGACGTGTCGTCCAGCTGCTTGTTTTACGATTTGATGGAAGATGTTGGCTATTCGTGCACGTCATCGACCAAGGCTTTTCGAACGCTTCTTGCCGAAGCTGGACTTGAAAACGCGCCGACGATCCCTCCTGTGCAAGTTGCCGGCATGCTTGTCATGATGTCGCGCACTTTCACTGGTCTGGATCAAGAGAATGGAGCAACTCTGATTGCCAATCTGCCGTTCGTTTGCGACACACCAGGAAGCTCAACCGATGATCCGTCGGGGGCGAATACTGCTGCGACTGCTGGACGTGACCATTGGGACCTGGATGTGATTGCCGAAGTGTTGCAAAAGGATTACAGCTCAATTAAGTGGATCAAGGTGGCCGAGAAGCTCGACCGTGAAGATTTGGACATGAAGAACCCAGCTCAACTGCGGATCCTGATTACTGTGTTCCAGAAGCTTTCTCAAACGCCGTTTCGAGTTGCCACGATTCTCCGGGATTGGAAGCATAGCCGAGCGCACATTAGTATTCTCAAGGCTGCGGTCGAGTCACCACCCGAAGTTATTTCGTTTGCGGAATCACCAAACAAGCTTGCGCCGTTTGAAGGAGCTGACGCATCAGCAGTCCCGAAGAATGGTGTGTGGTTTTCGCTGGATGCCGTGGAGACATTGCTAAATGTATCGGAGAAAGACTGTTACGGTGACGTGCGCCGACTGTTCGATACGGCTATGAAGACATGCCCTGATGTGCTGATTGCGAATCTGGCGCAGGTAAAGCCTCGATGGAACAGTCTCCGTGACGATGTGTTCTCGGATCTTTTCAGCACGTACATTATGGGCCGTCCAAATGCACCATTGATTATGCGCCACCTGTGGTCCGTGTCGCCGAAGCTGGTTTTGTACGCAAGCGTGAAGTGTTTCTACGCTGCTACGTCGCCTCAAATTATTTCGCGTTTGTTTGCGCTTTTTCGTAACACCGGTGACGCGTTTGCGTCTGCGATCCACTCGAATTATTTTTCGTTCGCGATCGCTTTGGCCGTTATGGGTGCAAACCATGATGTGCTGAATGTGGAAACATGGCTCGTTGAGCGTCTCGCATCGCAGCGGACCGCATTCGCGACGTCTTGTCTGGCGTTTGTGCACCGTAACTACGCACGGGCAGTACCGAAGGGAAGCCTAACGCCGCAATTGAGCCACGTGCTATCGATTGAGACGCTCGCGGTGATGTTAAAATGCATTATGGCTGTGCAATCGGGTCTTCCGCAATCGATTGCACTTGAGCTCAAGCGCATTATTGCGCTGTGTATGGAAGCCCACCCAGTGATTTCTGCGGCGACGCGGGCGCAAGTTGATACTGCGGCATCAAATGCCGAAAGTCCTTCGACAGAGGCTCCCACTTACACTGCTGAGATGATTGAAGAGCAAGCAAACGCGTACTTCCAGCAGATCTACACGTCGGAACAAAACATTAATGATGTTGTGGCTATGCTGAAGCGGTTCCAGAGCTCGCGGGAGGAACGCGAGCGACAGATCTTCTATTGCATGATTCACAACTTGTTCGACGAGTATCGCTTCTTCCCTCGTTATCCAGAGATGGAACTGCGCATCACTGGTGTCCTCTTTGGCAAGTTGATTGAACACCAAGTGCTGCCGCCAAACTTTCTGCAAACGGCTCTGCGGTCCGTCTTGGAAAGTTTGAGAGAGCCAGTGAACTCCAAGTTCTTCTTCTTTGGAGCATGTGCACTGCAGCAATTCGTGCCTCGGTTGCGTGAGCTGCCAGCGTACTGCACAAATCTATCTCAGATCCCGCATTTACAACATGCATTACCTGAGATCATGCGTCAGGTACACCAAGTTACTCGATCATTGGCAGCTTCTGGTAGAGCGCCTGAGCTCAGCGCTCCTTCGACTGTTGGTGGCGGTATCTCTTCGCTTGCTTCTGAGGCGATGCCTGATACTGGCTCGAAGCTGTCGATAAGCGCTAACTTCGGAGCCACCTCGACCACGGCACCAGCAACTGGGATGTCGGCGCCACTAAATGCGTTCACACCGCCGAAACCGGCATCTGCGGATGAGCCCCCACTGACCCAGCCACAATCTATTTTGAGTCGACCATCAGCATCAACATCGCCAAAGGTCATGCTTGCAGCGCCACAGACGCCCCCGCCGGCCGTACTGAATGTGGATCACATCTTCCACGAGTCCAGCAATGTGGATGACACAGAAGAGATCCCTCAACCCGAAGAAACGGTGAAAGACCGTATTCACTTCATCGTGAATAATATGTCCATCTCGAACCTGGAAGCCAAGATCCCTGAAATGCGAAAAATGCTCGCAGAGGACCACCACGCGTGGATGGCCAACTACCTCGTGGTCAAGCGTATCTCCACACAGCCGAACTACCACACGGTGTACTTGATCTTCATCGAGAAAATGATGCGACCAGATCTGGAGCGCGAGGTCTTGAAGCGCGCTTTGCAAAATGCGCGCAAGTTGCTTACTTCCGGTACGATTACGACGAACTCGCAGCAGCGTTCCCTGCTGAAGAATCTGGGTTCTTGGCTGGGCGTGTTCACGCTGTCCCGCAACAAGCCGCTGTTGCAGCGCGACTTAGATCTCAAGGAGCTGCTGTACGTTGGTTACGAAACTGGCCATTTGATCGCTGTGACTCCATTTGTCGCTAAGATCCTGGAAGGATGCAAGAAATCCAAGATTTTCAAGCCGCCGAACCCGTGGATCATGGGCTTGATTCACGCCATGAGTGAAATTTACGAAGTGCCCGATCTGAAACTCAACCTGAAGTTTGAAATCGAAGTTTTGTTCAAGTCGTTCAAACTGAATGTTGAAGACCAGCGCAAGGCTTCGCACTTGCACACGCGCTTGACTCCTCCGAGAACGAACAATCCGGATTTCAACGTCAAGATGCCAAAGGCTGTGCGGTCGGCCACACCGCCTCCAGGTCAAAAGCTGCTGCCTAAGCCGATGCTCTCTGGATTGGGTGCAACGACTCCGTCGAAGTCATTGATGAAATCGGGCTTGAAGCCAGGCGAAGTGTATGCTCCATCGGCAAGCCCACCACCCGCCGGAGGTGTGCCTGGATATCCGTCATTGTCTACGTCCGTGTCTGAATCGACCGTGATCCCGAACTTGGCTTCGTACGTGGCCGTGAACCCAGATCTCCCGCTGCACAATGTGAATCTCCGCCGTTTGGTGCCATTGGCCGTGGATCGTGCTATCCGTGAAGTGATCTCACCAGTGGTTGAGCGCAGTGTCACAATTGCGTGCATCACGACTCGCGAGATCATTCTTAAGGATTTCGCTACTGAGGTCGACGATGTCAAGATGCGCAAGGCGGCGCATTTGATGGTCGCAAGCATGTCTGGCTCGCTGGCTTTGATCACAGCGAAGGAGCCTTTGCGAAACTCGATTGGCACGCATTTGCGTGCACTTATCCCTACCAGTGCTGGAGACCCGCAACAAATCGAGCACGTCGTTCAAGTTTGCTCGAACGAAAACACGGATTTGGGCTGCATGCTGATTGAGAAGGCATCCTCTGAAAAGGCCATGCGTGACATCGATGAAGCTCTTGGTGCCGCTTACGCGTCGCGTCGACGATACCAGCAGCAGATGCAGGGCAAGGTGGCCGACTCGGTCAATTTCTTCGAAGGAAGCGCACACCAATGCCCTCCATCATTGCCTGAGGTCTTCAAGCCCAAGCCAGGTGGCGCCCCTCATGCGCAGTTGATTGTGTACGAGGCTTTCCAGCGCATCCCTCGCCCGACATCGATGCCTCTATCCCGTGCTGGCTATGCTGGCATTGGTGAAAAGGACGGAGTTGCCGCGCTTGGCGGTGACGTTAGTGCCGGCGTGACTGTTTCCGTTGCACTGGACCGTTTTGCTGGTCTGATGGAGAAGATTGAAATGTTTGTGCAGAACGTCAGTCGCCAGGCTTCGGCCGCACAGCGCAACATGCCCAGCTGGAACGAGATCCCTGCCGAAAGTGAAATCTTTGCGGTCCTGCGTGAAGTTCGAGCCCTCGGTTTGAGTGTAAAGCCGGCGCTGCGTGACGAAGCCTGCCTCAAGATTGGCCACCGCATCGTCAAGTGCATGTACGAAGTCACGAGCGGTCGTGGCGATGAGATCTTCCAGGATATTCTGGTCACTGCACTGGAAATGATCTCGCAGTGCTGCGACAAGGTGAAGAAGGAGGTTGTCAGCTGGGTTCTCCGCGTTCCCGTGGAGGACAAGCTTCGACTGCACTGTGATATCATGGTGTCGCTGGTTCGCTACAAGGTCGTTGATCTTCTGGAATTTGATGTCTATTTGGCGCGCAACATGGAGCGCAACAGTATGGCTATCGAATTTGCGGGTGAAATCATTCGCCGATGCTTGACAATGGACCACGTCGTGATGACCAAGCAGCTGCCGAACACGCTTGATGCTCTCGCCCGGATTCTGGAACGTCACAGTGGCTCAGCCAACAAGAACACGCAATACCTGACTTCGCTTCTTGAACAAGCCCGCCAGAAGGGATTGAGCCGCACGAAGAGCTTGGGGTCTATCGGAAAGACCAGTGAACGCAACCTGGTGCAAGAGCATGCTGCGTTCCGCCACACTGTGAGCAATGCGTTGGAACATTGGATCGCGATTTACAAGGAACCGACCAGCAACTCAAAGATCCACGCCCAGTACATTCAAATGCTGAAGCAGTACGGTCTATTGAACGATGACGAAAGCATTTCGCTGTTCTTCAAGTTTGGCACGGAGCTATGCGTTGATGCATGCCTGAAGAACACCGTCGCGAGCGATTCCGTGGCCGCCTTGAACCAGGGAATGAAGCCACCACTCAACTACTCTGTGTTGGATGCGCTTACCCATCTAATGGCTCTCCTCGTGAAATACCTGGACCCAAACGCTAATGCCAAGCTGCAAGTACTGAACCATGCCGTGGGTGCCATCGCCAACGTGTTGGTGGCTTCGAGCGATATGTCGCGCAAGAAGAAGGTTCCGTTTGACCAGCGTGTCTTCTTCCGCATGTTTGTGAATCTGCTCAAGGAGCTGACTGTGCAGGAGCCCGTTTTGGACGCGATTCACCTCCAAGTGCTGAACACGTTCGCCAGTGCGTTCAACACGCTCCAGCCGATGGTGCTACCCAGCTTTGTGTTTGCGTGGACCGAACTCATCTCGCACCGTTGCTTCATGCCGCTGCTTCTGCGAGCCAAGCAGCAACGTGGATGGCAGATTTTGCACCGTCTGATCATGAACCTGTTGGTCTTTTTGGAGCCGTTCATGCGCCACGCACACGTGCACCCCATGAGTGCTTCCATCCAGACGCTGTACAAGGGCACCATGCGCATTATTCTTGTGCTTCTGCATGACTACCCGGACTTCCTCAGCGATTTCTACACGAGCTTCTGCGACGTGCTTCCAGCGTCCTGCGTCCAGCTGCGCAACGTGATTCTGTCGGCCTTTTCGCGCTCGATGCGACTTCCGGATCCGCTGACACTCGGCCTGCAGGTCTCGCAACTACCTGAAGTCAGCATCGCGCCTCGCTTGATGCCTGCTTGGGGCAGTGCTCTTGCGCACAATGACATCAAGGATTATGTGGATGGCTTCCTGCGCGCGACGTCGAACCGTGCCGCGGTGTTCCCCGGAGACCTCATCTCGAAGCTACTGCGTGCTCCCGCTCAGCTCCAGAGAGACCCGGGTGCCTGTAAGTTCTACGTGCCTGCGCTGAACGCCCTGGTGCTCTACCTCGGCAAGGAAGCTATTGCGGATATGGCCACATCGACAGCCGCAGGTACCGACAACAAGCACGGCACAGCTACCATCAAGTTTGAACAAAGTGCGTCGATGGATGTGTTCCGTTTCCTCGCCGATGAGCTTGATGCGGAGGGCCGATACTGGTACTTCAGCTCGCTCGTGAACCACCTGCGCTACCCGAACAGCCACACGCACTACTTCAGCTGCGTGATCCTGTATCTGTTCTCGTACTCGTCCAACAAGCTTGTCAAGGAACAGATCACGCGCGTGCTCATTGAGCGTCTCATTGCGAACCGCCCTCACCCGGTACGATCTCTGTGTGTTGTCTACCGTTGCTTGTTTAGCACATGATCTGACCTTAATTTTCCTCTTGTAGTGGGGACTGCTGGTCACTTTCATCGAGCTGATCCGCAACAAGAGCTACAAGTTCTGGGAGCAGGAGTACCTAGAGTGCTCGAGCGAGATCAAGCAAGTGTTTGATGACGTTGCTCGCACGTGCCTTGGCACGACCGCCAGCGGGATGGCCGCCTCGACGCCATCGAACGCCGCTCTTTCGTAGAGCTCCCCGCGTCGTGTGTTTGTGTGACGTAACCGACTGATCGGACAGGCAGGCCTCCATGGTGCCACTGTCGGATCTGCATGTCCTACTCATTGCATTTGAAGAATTCCCCCAACAACTTTGCTAGCTCAAGAGCTCCAGTAGGGAGCTCTGCTGTAGTTTTTACTCACCCAACTCGCTCTATAGTAATAATACTGGTGCATTTTGCATGTTCCATGACGTGCGATTGAGATTACGCCAGTCAGCTGATGAGTGAAGAGAAACAGATTGAAGCCAACGCTGCAGAAGCAGCAGCGCCACGAGTTTCCCATCTGTCTCTGCTGCTGATGCCTCAGCCCGAGTACCGTAGATGACTGATGCATCAAGTGCCAAGTGTGAGTCCCATCCGCAACCCGAAACCCACGCAAGTGATGGACACGTATCCCTTATCCGCATTGGGTTAAAATACCCACAGATGTCTAAAATGACTTTACTGGTAGCCCTGTTTATTTAAAAGGGATATAGAGAAGATATAATATTACATTTAGAGAAACTATTTAGGTATTTAAAAAAATGGATGGCTCTCTATTGAGCTCCTCGACATTAGCCGTGCACCTCTTTAGTCGACTTTCCCTTTCCCGTGGCTCTTGTACAGGGATGTCCAGCCAAGTCAAGTCGAAGAACGGCTACCAACTGAGACCGCCGAGTCGCGACTTGGGCACCCAAGGAAGAACGTCGGCGTCAGTCTGATGTCAGTCACTATTGCTTACGGCGGTCGGTCGGTCGAGTGGGTGACGCGCGCGGCATGATCAGCTTCGACACGTTCACGGCGGACGATCTGGGCAGCAGGAGTGGGACGCCCTCCGGGTCCCCCCGTGGGCCCCAGCGCAGCTGCGACCTGTTCCACGAGGGTCCCGGCAGCAGCCAGAGCAGCAGCAACGAGGACGTCGACGAAGAAGCCACAGCAGCCACGGAGTCGCCGCCGCCCGAGAGCATCGGCCGCATCGCGCAGGTCTTCACGCTCCTGTCGCTGCCGAATGCCACGGGCGCCAAGTCCGCGCTCGTGCAGCGGCTGCTGGGCGTGTCGTCCATGAGCGAGCTGCTGTTGACCAAGGCCACGGAGGAGCAGATCGCGTCGGCCGCCAACGACGCCATCACGAACGAGATCCTGGCGTCCGTGGACCAAGAGGAGCAGCGGCGTATGAGCTCGGCACGCAACAGTCTGGACAGCAGCTGCATCAGCGGCAGCGAGCCGTCGTTGGACATGGTCGTGCATGATGACCAAGGCGGCTTCTCCGGCCCGTACCGCGTGCTGGAGCTCGTGGATCTGCTGGACACCAGCACGGGCGGCATCGTCAAGCGTGTGCTTACGAACGTGCACCGCCGCACGCCGTTCTCTCTGCGCAGCGGCAAGCACCCGGACAAGGCTATCGAGTTCTGCCGCTTCTGCTCCGCCTACCGGGACCACCGCACACTGGACCACAAATGCCGCATCTGTGGGGTCTCGGGCCACCATCGCAGCCGTAGTTGCGCGGCCAAGGGATCACCCGCGACGTCCACAACGACCAGTTCGACTGCCAATAATGGCAGCAGCTACTGCAAGTTCTGCTCCTCGTGGGGAGCGCACAGCACCGAGCGGCACCAATGCCGGCGCTGTGGCGCATCGGGCGAGCACCGCAGCAACAATTGCAACAAGAAGGCCGCGTCGCGATGGCGCGGGTCGCCGCAGACGTTCACAGGCGCACGCGATCAAAAGTTCTGCGACTTCTGCGACGCCTGGCGGGCCCACGCGTCCGAGGAGCACCGGTGTCGTATCTGCTACAATCTGGGCGTGCACCGCAGCAAGGACTGCCCCATGAACCCGTCCGAGAGCGGCAAGCGACGCACCGCAACAGCAGGCGTCTCCCCGACGTCGTCGTCGTCGTCTGTGAGTCCAGCCCAGCCAGCGATCAACCGGACGGCGTCGTCCCCGGCCATGCCAGGCCTGCGCTCGTTCTGTTCGTTCTGCTCGAAGCGAGTCGCGCATGCATCAAAGGAACACATCTGCCGCGTCTGCCGTGAGGTCGGGCTGCACCGCTCGAGCGATTGCCCGCAGCGCAAGGAGCCTCAGTCCGTGCTGTCGTACTCGGTCGAGACGGCGTCCAAAGTGCGCGACCGCGTACTGGAGAAGATCCCGCTCGCACGGCTGCCGTCCACGCTCGTGTGGGAAGGCATCGACAAGGTGGGCGACGTGGACACGATTGTGCGCAAGACGCTGCGCCGTATTGGCGTCTGGGGCGGTGGCTCGCAGACCCCGATCACGACTCCCTACGCAGCCCCGTTCGTCCCGGCGAGCGGAGCTGTCATACCCAGTCATTTATTGGCGCCCAGTGCAGTAGGTGTGTACGTGTTGTCGTATGCTGAGGGCCATTCGGTGGTGCCGGAGCGCATTCTCAAGTACATGCGCTTGCTGATGCACCACGAGATCTCCACGAACGCGTTCTCGGTGGTCGTCCGCTTCGATCCCCGGTCGTCCATGTGGGAGCTCCAGAAGCCGGGCATGGTCACGCCACGCTCGCTGCCGTCCAGCCCGACCATGAGTGAGCAGCTCAAGAAGCGCATGGCCAACTACACGCTCGAGCTCCTGCTGGGCACGCGCGAGAAGCTGATCAAGCTCGTCCTGGCGCAACGCCACATCCAGTTCCCAGACCAGCAGGCCGTCCAAGAGATGTTTGCACCGGCTCAGCAACACCACGCGCAGAGCGAAGTCGAAGACGAAGAGTTTGACGACGACGACGACGAAGAGTTTGACGACGACGACGACGAAGAGTTCGACGACGACGATGACGAAGAGAGCACCGTGAGCTCGCTAGCGGACGAGGAGTGCAAGACAAAGGAGCAGGACGTGGCCACGCGGGCAGCAGCAGCAGCAGCAGCTCCGTAAGGGTTCAAGACGCGACAACCAAAAATCAAAACACTATTTGTCGATTAAATTCAAATCCAGGTCCCCAGACAAATCAATCGGACACGAGCGCGCGCGCGAGAGAGGCACCAGGCAGTTAAAGAGCTGTATCCTAAGTTAAAGAGAGAAATGCTTGGGTCTCCCTGCGTTATGGGCGTGCGCGTCCTCTCGAGTGTTGGGGAGTCTGAGGTCTGCATTCCATCGCTACTGCTTGTCATCGCGTCGCCAGGACTGACTGACGCCGGTCGCTTATTCAGCCACGGCGCAGTCGTCGACGATGCGGGCAAATCTATGGATGTGGCTCATGAAGAATTCACCCGTGCGCTGGCTGTTGACCTCTTCGTCGATGAGCACGAGGTTGTTGGCCAGGTAGAAGTGCACGTCCGACTTGAGACCGGCGTGCTGGATCTTGAACGCCACAAGCTCGGCGCGGGCCTGCTCCACGTCCACGCCACGGAAGCGCGCCAGCTTTTCCAGGTCGATTGATCGGTACAGCTTGATGTACGAGCGCACGGCCGGCACGTGCTGCTGGCGCGTGACCATCTCGGCGAACGCCTTCTGCTGCAGCGCCGAGGCCTCGGTGCTGCGGTTCGCGAGCGGCTCAGCGCACGTGGGCAGGATGAACTTGGGGGCCGAGAAGCTGAAGAGCTCCGAGAGCACCGAGAGCTCGCCCTTGGCCAGCTTGGCCTGCTTGTCGCCGTACTTTTCACGGATCAGCGTGTGGATCTGCTCGTTCACGCGCTGGCCGGGGCACAGGTAGAGCGCGATGGCGATGAGCGCCAGCGCCTTCTCCGTGAGCTTGCTCATCTGGTCCCAGTTGGCGAAGCGCGAGTAGAAGTTGCGGCTGCGGTGCACCTGCAGGATAATGGTCGAGAACGACTGGATGGCGCTGGCAAAGTCCTGCAGCATGAGCTGCGCAAAGCCCATGTGGTAGAACACCGAGACGTGGCAGGCCGGGGACTTCTCGTAGATCTGGTCCGTGGTCTTGCTCTTGTCGCTGGCGTTGCGCAGACCCTTCTTGTTCTCAAAGTCGATGGGCTCCAGCAGCTTGAGCGACGTGTAGTAGTCGCCGTACAGCACGTGCGCGCGCGCGAGCGTGATGAGCGCAAAGTAGCCGAGCTCCTTGATGGTCTCCGAGGGCGCGGTGACCGTGCTGCCGGGCTTGAGCACATCGTTGATCTTGGAGTAGCGCACGAGCGCGTGCAGGTACTTGAGCACCTGCTTGGTGTCCCAGATGGACGCGTTCTCGCGGTACAGCGCGATCTCGTGCTCCGACTTGGTGGCCACCTTGGCGCGGTACTGGCAGAAGGACTGGTACTGGTACACGAACTCACCCACGATGTCAAAGGTCCACTGGGCCGGCAGCGCCTCGAGGTCCAGGCTCTGGTCCAGGATGCCGTCAAAGATCGCGACGTACGTGTTCCAGGATTCGACCTTGAACTCCATGCCGGGCTGCAGCTTGGAGAACATGTGGCGGAAGTAGATTTGCTTGTACAGCAGCAGGAACGTGGCGTCGCCCTCCACGAGCGACTCGACGGCGGCCGGCTCGGGCCAGGACGTCTGCTTAAAGTAGTTGTTGGTCAGGTTGTGGAACTCGCGGTCGTACAGCCGCGCCATTTCGCCCACATTGCCCGAGATGAGGTGCGTGTAGATGTGCGTGAACCAGTTCTTCACGGCCTCCGGCAGCAAGAAGTCCGCCGGCTTGTCATCGCGCTGCAATTCGCCCATGCTTGCTTGTCTTTTTCTTGGCTTTGATAGGCCGACGGGGGGCGAGTGGCTACTGTAGGCGGAACGATTGGTCGCTCGGTCTCTCGCGGACACAGGACGGGGCGACCAAGTCTAGAGGTGACCACCCGTCTTTCACACTTGGTTTTTGTATGCTCACATAGTGAGTTGGGATCGCTAGGTATACCGACCCGACCAAGTGAAAACCTGTGAAAGGCGATACCAAGTGTTTCCGCAGGCAAACGTTGCCGTTCACAGGGCAAGCAAGCAAGGATCCCGGAGGAAGGTCGTGAGCACGAGCGCCAAACAGCGACGACCACAGCAGCGACCTCGTGCTTCCGGCAGCGCCAGTGAGTCTCATGCTAGTACGTCCTCTGTCTCCGCTGGCGTCTTGGGGGGCTGAGTGGCGAAGAATACACTCTCAATCGAACGAGGCGCGAGCTCGACCTGCACGCATGCGCTGAGCTGTGCCCAGGCGAAAAGCGGTGTTGGTGTTTGATACAAGCAAACAGTTATGCATGCAGAGGATTTGGCGCCCAATCCCAATGGTCGGGCCCAGTGCGGTCCGGTTGCGTACTTTGCACGTGGCAGGATAACGCAACGATCCCTGTTGAATATCAGCGTCGGCGAGTGCGGTCCGGCTCCATGAACCCAACGGATTCATGTCTATTGGGTATCTGAGCGTCAGTGCGCTGGTTCTTGATGATCCAGGAGCCACCAAGTGTGATTTCTTTCCACCGATCCTGCAACGTGTTTGGTTTTGAACCCTGAAACGAGCGCGTGTCTGCGATGCCAAGCTAACTCACGCACGGGGATGGATCCAAGCACGATCGTGACCTTTCGCCGCATCCAAGCATTGTTGCGGTGTGGCGACAGCATGGATGATCCGTGTATGTAACAGTCGCTCGGAACAAAACAGAGCCGAAGATATACCACAAAGCAATTTGCACTCAACGCAACAGGGTATCGCGATTCGGCCGGAGACATTGTGGCTTACACCCCTGGCGGGCCATCTTCTCGTCAGACGAGATAAGACGCAGTTATGAAGGCGCTCAAGCTTTCTGCTATGATATCAGCTGCCGTTTTGGGCCTATTTGCGATCGCGCCGGCTTCCACCGACGCTTTTTCTTTACGCGCAGCGGTGAAACCAGTGAATTGCGTCGTTAGTGACTGGTCGTATGGAGATTGCATCACACACACCAACAAGATGCATCGCACGCGGAAAATTCAAGTGTTACCCGTCGGTACTGGGACAAAGTGTCCCTCCCTATCCGACTACGTGCCGTGTTATTGCAAAACTACAAGCTGGAAAGACATTTCGAGGTGTGACACGACCGGCTACAAGACCGTCTCGCGAACAGTCATAACTCCAAAAACAAGCGCTTGTACACCAGTGACGCTAACACAAAGAGTCCGTTGTAAGTCCTCCGCAACGACCACGGGAACGACCACCGGGGCAACTACTGGTACATCCACTGGAGCGGCCACGGAAACGACCACCGGGGCAACAACTGGTACATCCACTGGTACGACAACCGGAGTAGCAACTGGAGAAACCAGTGCCACTACAGGAGCACCTACTGGACCGGCCACCGGAACGAACACAGAAGCGGCTACTGGGGTTACAAACAGTGCAAATTCATTGACAACTACGCAAGTGAAAGTTAACTGTATGTGGAGTTACACGACGGATGCTGCTTGCAGCTCTGACGGCAGCCAATTGCAACAACTCGTGATTTCGAAGGCTGCTGCGTATGGTGGCACTGCTTGTCCGACGGAAACATCCCGCACGGTTCAACATGCGTGCGCGGCAGTTGATTGTGTGTCGAGTTACACGACGGATGCTGCTTGCAACGAAGCTGATGGTAGCCAAGTGCAGCAACTGGTGATCACAACTCAAGCAGCGTATGGCGGTACTGCTTGTCCGACGGAAACGTCCCGCACGATTCCAAACGTGTGTCCGGCCGTGAATTGCGTGTCGAGTTACACGACGGATGCTGCTTGCAGCTCTGACGGCAGCCAATTGCAACAACTCGTGATTTCGAAGGCTGCTGCGTATGGTGGCACTGCTTGTCCGACGGAAACATCCCGCACGGTTCAA